>PVJA010018863.1:12954-38815 GCA_004027025.1 Myocastor coypus
TTGTTTGATCAATCTTATATACCTATATCTATTAATCTAAACTGATCTGATGATGAAAATATGTAATATAACCATTATTAAATTTAAATAAAAAATACTGGGATGTAGTAAAAAGATTTCTATTACGGTTTGGAGAATGTAGACAAAAGAAGTTAACGGTGTGAGTTTGTTAGGATGTGACAGAATTATATTTGGACAGTGAAATTTGGTGAGATAGACCTCTTGGGAAAAAGAGGAGTTAAAGGTAAGATCAGTGTTATGATAAAAATATGAGAGAACAAAGATCAGTAGTCTTCAACCACCAGTCCTCCCAAAACCAGTGAGTAATCATAATTCTATTATTAACTATGATAATGATGAGAGTCTAAACCAGGGAGGAAAGGGTATCAGAACTCAAAATATAGAGTGGAAAGATTTATATATGTAATATTAAAAGGTCCTGGAGTTAATACATCCAAATTCTTTAACAGTAAGAGAAAGTATGTTAAGGTAAGGCTTGTCGTAGAAGAGGCTTTTTTTTTGTACCAAGCACCCCTATAACTAACTAAGGGGTCCAGAATACCAACACCAGCACCAGCACCAGCTCCAGATGGCTTGAGAGGCATCAACAAACCAGTCAAGCTGTAAACATTCACAATAACCAGTGTGCCTCAGGCCACTTTTTAGAAAGTTTTGTGGTAAATTAATCAGATTAGCGATGTCAACAACTTCAAGAATTTCTCAGAATCACCACTGTAAATGATATAATTTAGCAAATCATAAATTCCTTAAAATAAACTCTGCATAAGGGATTTGTGATCATGTTTCCAGAAATGCCTAGAGTATCTACCTAATATTTTGCGAAATCAGCATATTTATGTTTTCAAAAAATTAATTTTATTTTATTTTCATACTCATTTGACCAGAGAAATTCTCTTTTCTATACTTGTCAACAGTCACAAATATAGTTCAAACAAAAAAAGGCGCTCAAAACTTTTCTAATAGATGACATAAATCTTGGCTTGTTCACTCCCAAGGACAGAAAAGACTGCTCCAGCTAATCTGTCCCCTGCTAGACAGTCTGGTTAAGCCTCACTATGGGCTGCAATTGCCACCCTTTATTTTATGCTGCATATATGACAGTTTTGCAGCCTAATGCTAGAGATCACACCTGCTCACGCTTCCAAATGACTGAGCAATTCAACTATCATAAATTTAAGAGTAGCTCTCTACAAATGCCATACTCTATCATAAAACTTTTCCACTTACAATTTTTCCCAGGTGGAATTCCATCCTCCTATAAACTATTCTCTAGTCTCTACTGTAATGTCTTTTATTTTGTGGCATCCTACATAAATACTATTTTCTGCATGCTCCTGGAGTTCTTATACATTATCTTATTTGTGCAAACATCACCACTGCATCACATTCACTCTGTACTGTAACTGTCTCATGTCCATCTCTCATGTAGGCTCTGAGCATCCAAGCAGCAAGAATATACTACTCATATGCACATGTGGTAAAGCAGGCACATGATTCTTACCTAGACTGATAAATACAAAGTTACCTACTATGCTCATTTACTGCAGAATTATTTTTGTTGTCTTCAACACAATGTTCCAAGAATCTATGGCTAAGCCATAGTTCTTCTCACACTAACTTCAAACTCATCAAGCTTGTGAAATTAGAACAGTAGCCAACATACAGATTTTCAATGATATTTTTAAGTAGATGAATATATTTTCAAAAATAACCAATGATTCACATTTTAATTGGGTTTCTAAAGTTTCATAGGTTGTTCTTATGTCCTTACTACAGAAGACAAGGAAAGCATAATTTTCTTTACTACCACAAAGACTCTTTTCACTATGTTCTTGCCTAGTAATACCTACTCTCTGAGGCCTATTTCATTTTTTCCCCCTTGAAACCTATTTCTTATCAAACCCCTAGATACAAGAGACAGAACAGCCAAATACCAAAATAATAATGTGCTGAGCTCATTCTTCCAGATTATTTCAATTACATCTTTTTACTGATCACTAGAAGAACTTTTATTTAGAAATTTTAAAATTTTAAAATTTTAAAATAATAATGTGCTGAGCTCATTCTTCCAGATTATTTCAATTACATCTTTTTACTGATCACTAGAAGAACTTTTATTTAGAAATTTTTGTTTCATGACCCATTGAACTTTTCCTCAATCTGACTAGAGTCTTTTGCAACATATAAAACTAACAGTTAATTATCATTGTTTCTACTTGGAGAAGCTAAGAGCTGTCCATATATTTCAAGGTACTTTCTTTCTAAGAAGTCATGCAAGAAACCACTCAGATTTTTGTTTCATAAAAACAAACATTAGGAAAAAACATGCACATTATATACCCAATAATGGATCCAGTTTTGTTCTTTGCTTTTGTTACAAAGAATCTAAAAAATAACTGTATATAAGAAATATACATACATGTCCACACATTTTATTTCAATATTTTTTTTGTGTGTGTGAGACCGGGGTTCGAACTCATGATCTTATACTTGCCGCCAGGCAGGTACTTGTGCCATCTCCCAGCCCCTAATTTTAATTTTTTTTTTTAATGAGCAGAACATATTTATTGAGGGAAAGAAAGCTCCTGTCAGAGAGAGGGACAGGAGGAGGGTCCCAAGTGGGTGTCCACTGCCCCTAATTTTAATATTTGTATATAAATACACTCTAGAATAACCTCAAATCTCTTGTGGATGAGATGAAAAAAGGATAAAAAAATAATAAATGTCATTGAGTGTCTACTATAAACCAGATATTACAACACTCTTACCCCACATCCTCAAATACTGAGAGAAAGGTGTTATTAACTATCTTTTACCAATGATAAACTGAAGTAAGGGGTGGGGAAATAACCTAAATTTATAAAGCTAATCTGTACCATGCACAGATTCATTACACATAAGTTCTGATCAAATTAAAGGTCACCCTATAATTCAAAATGGAAAATACTTCTGTGCTACATAGTATCTTCTTGTGCTTCTAATATTACTTGCAGAATTTTAAGATTCAGACAGATAAGCCAAGTAAGACAAAATCACATGGCATTAATTTTACATATTATTACTTAATAAAATTTTAAACTTTAACGAAGTCAACATCTAAGAATTACCAAATTAGAACTTAAAAATCTCATGCCAAAACTTAAAAAAAAATACACAGAAATATAATACTAATGATAAAGCTAATGTAAAAAGATTTGAGCTAAGAAGAATTAGATATTATCCTAACTAATGCCATATATCACTTGAATTTTTGAGACAGAGGGTGTCTCAAAAACCAGGCAAAGTCAGTTTTGAAGAAAGAATTGTTACTTAATTAGAAGAGAAAAACTAGCACTCACCTGCTCAAGTCACTTTTCCCATGGTGATGATAGTGGTCAGTATGGCTGAGGTGATAATGTTCTTGTCCACTCCACCTCTGGGGTGGCCTTTTCCAAAATCCCTCCTGAGACTGCCGTACATTTCTGTCTGATCGGTCAAAGCGGTTCATATTGTCACACTCCACTGGACAGATTCAAAAGCAAAAGACTATAAACATATACACTTGCTATAAAAGTTAACTACTTATGACACAGTAACGAGATGCTGCTGAAAATATAAAAATGATACTCTTAAAAACAACACCCACTTACACAAGATTCCCAAAAGAAAAATACCAGTTCTTTTAGTGAAAACGGAATTCTGTGTCATTTAAACTTGAGTAAATCATAACACTTTCGTATCACAGTCACTTACGTGAACAATTAATAGCTGCAGTGTTTTAAAACAAGTAAATCAGCCCTGAAATCAGCATCACACACTTAAAAGACCAGCAGTAAGTTTTAAATGGTATTCATCATCATAAGTTGGCTGTGATTTCGCAATGAAACAGGAAAAACTAGATTTTCAGTAGAGAATTCATCCTTAAAATGAATACCACAATTAATTTTCTCTGATTCCAAGAAACACAAGTAACTTTTCAATGCAAACAAATCCTTTTTTAAAAGTAAGACGCTTCAATCTGCCTGTGATCAGCTGGTTCAAAAAGTCTAAAATGCCACTGCAAACAAAGCCAGTACTTTGCAACAACAAATAGTACACTCCCTGAAATCTAAATGCCATAAAAACACAAGAAGAATCTCCGAAACACCCGTTTCTTCGCTTACCCAAACACTTTTTCCTCACATATCTGAGCACTCGCTGAGGGAGTCACTCTGCACAAGGGAGACATTGTGTTGCCGGCTGCCTACCCAGACATAGCTGCACACAGGCACTGCTGAGCAGGCCTTCCTTCCTGCTCAACTCCAGCCCTCCCAGTGGGAAGCAAGCCCAGTCGGCCCTGTGACTCCATCGTCTTCAGCACTTACATAGTTACTGAGTTAGGGCTGTTTCTAAAAATACTGCTGGACGCTAGTCCAAGCCACTGGAAGGGTTTCTCCAGTTTGTAAACTACATGAGAAGGTTCAAGTCTTGCATATTTATAATTCTTCCTGATGAAGAGTATTAAAAAATCAACATATTTCCAAGTTATTCATTTTTTTTTTTAATTTTTTTTTTTTTTTTTTTTTGTGGGACCAGGGATTGAACTCAGGTCCTTGTGTTTGCCAGGCAAGCGCTTATTCCACTGAGCTATCTCCCCAGTCCCTCCAAGTTATTCTTTTAAAAAATGATGAATTAAATGAGTGTTTCACTTAAGCAAAAAAAAAAAAGATTTTGAAATAGGTCACTGTCTTATTGCAGTATAACAGGTAAAAATGAACTTCCCATTCCAAAAAAGTATCATGTAGGTAAAGTGTAGATGTTCAATCCTCATATACACAGAGCTTGTTTCCGCTAGACATACAACTTAAATAAGCTCTTATAAGCATAGTAAAATTTTGCTTGCATTCATTAGACAAGTCATGGAGGATACATATTTTACACTTTATTAAATTTTAAAGACTTTTTACAGTTTTACATTTTAAAGTATTTCTAACAAATTTTGTTCTGTCTGAGGGAGAAATTGAAAGAGTCTCCTAGTAAGGTCCATTTACAGAAAATCTAACAAGAGGCCAGGTGCGTGGTGGCATACACCTATAACCCCAGCACTTGGGAAGGCTGAGGCAGAAACTTCACAAGTACAAGCCCAGCCAAGACAACTTAGCAAGTTAATGAGATCCTATCTCAAAATTTAAAATCTTTTTAAAATACTGGGGATGTAACAGTGAGAAGGCCTTGTGATCAATCTCCAGTAGAAAAAGGAAAAACAAGGAAGGAAAAAAGGAAGGATTTAACAGATTAAAAGAGAAGATACAGTGATTAAAAAATTAAATGTTAAGATTCAAAACCATTTTTGGGCCTGGCAGGATGGCTCAGTGGTCTAAAGCGCCTGCTTAGGAAAGCTTAGGCGGTTGCAGGGACTGCGTGTTCGATCCCCGGCACCACATGCTGCGGCAGCCCTGCCCTCAGGGCAGGCTGAGCCGGCCATAAAAATAAATAAATAAACAAAAGTTCTGAAACAAGAAAAAAAAAATCCATTAAAAAAAAAAAAAAGATTCAAAACCATTTTTAACAGGCCAGATATATAGCTCAGAAGCACAGTGACTGCGTGGCAAGTGCAAGGTCCTGAGTTTAATAATTTCCAGGGCAAAGCCATTGTTCTGCAAATGATAGTGCTTAGGACAAGAACTGATATATGCATTAAAGTATAAAATGTGAGTTGTTTCAAAGAAAAATAAGCAAGGGCTGGGGATATAACTTAGTGGTACAGTAGCTACCTGGCAAGCGCAAGGCCCTATGTTTAAGTCCTGATACAAAAAAAAAAAAAAAAAAAAACAACCAAGGGTTATGAGGATATCACAAAAGTGTAGAAGTTGATAGGTGAGTAGCTAAGTTAGGAAACTCGGGGTCATTTTTTTTTTTTTTAATGAACATAAAAAAGAATGGTTAAACTACAGAAAAAAACAAAACAGAATTCTGTTAAGTCCCATAAGTATGTCTACTTGGCATTAAGATGTTACTTCAGTTTAAACTACTCTGTATAGTTGTGAAACCTATTTTTAAATGTTTATCCACTTTCTTTTTAAATTTTTTTATTTTATTTTTTTTCTTGTTTCAGAACTTTTGTTTGTTTATTTATTTTTATGGCCAGCTCAGCCTGCCCTGAGGGGAGGGATGGCACAGCATGTGGTGCCGGGGATCGAACCACAGTCCCTGCAGCCGCCTAAGCTTTCTAAACAGGTGCCTTAGACCACTGAGCCATCCCACCGGGCCCCTATCCACTTTTTAATGTTTTTAATTTTTTTCCTTAATTCACACAGATGAAATTCCACTCACTCCCAAAGCAAGAACCACATCACAATAATCACCTAAAATGTTCTTGGCATGGTAGAAATACAGTGTATGGCACTATGGGTGGTTGCAATTCACACAGCTTCCCTCTGAGGCCAGTTTTCCTCATTCCTTACAACTTTCCTTAAGACAATCTATGTCTTGGGCTTCGCTAATCTTCGTAAGTTTCCAGTGCACCTTCAGCTTCACACTCACAGCTTAACACGTTGCCCTCTAGGGAAGCATAATGTCTGACCTCCCAGAAACTATTACAATTATAATCTTCTGTACCTAATGGCTGTGACTCATCCCAAAGGCTGACACTAACAACAGTTCTACAAAGTACTGTCTATGGTCCCAAACTTAATCCTGAGGGGATTTGACCCTGGAAGATACAAAAAAAAAAAGAATGTTTTGTTATACAGGTCTTGCTTCAACTTGCCCTTGACCACCCAGCAAGGAAAAAAAAAAAAAAAATGCTTAATTACAATGCATGAAACGCAGAGCTAGATTGGTGAGATGAGGTTTAGGGGGCTTAGATTCAATAGCCTCCAATATTACAAGCTTCACTGGTGGCCCACTGCAATTGCAGAACATTTGACTGTGTATGTATCTGCTTCCTCTTAGTCCAAAGAGAAGTATATTCTTTTCCTTTTTTTTTTTCTAAGCAACATCAATAGAGAGGTGTGTCATGCCCACACACTGTACTCTGTAGAATGATTGTGAGGACAATATGCAATATGTCAACTTTCAAAAAAAAAGAAGTAATGTTGATTTAAAAGTGTTAATGTTTATTGTTTGATCAATCTTATATACATACATGTATTAATCTAAACTGATCTGATGATGAAAATATGTAATATAACCATTGTTAAATTTAAACAATAAAATATTAAATTTAAAAAAACGAATTACAAAGAAGAGAAAAAGTAAAATCCTTCACTGAATGAGAAATAAAAAAATAATAATAATCTTCTGTACCTGATCATAGATTTTAGCTGGTATTCACACCTACCTTCTTCTACTACCCATTCTGTATTCCCTTGGGCTTTAGCAAGCCTCTCATCAGGTCCTGGGTTCTTCCCTTGGTAGGGTGACCCATACCTACATTCCTGAAGCTCTGGTTGTCATTCTACCTTGGCTAGGTTGCTGTAGTTTCCCACTGATTTTAGCAACAGCACATGGCAATACTAGGAGGTGCCCTAAGAGATCTGTACTCCAAGTATATTTCTCCTTCCTCCATCATGAAGTAACAGTCTAACTGCCCCTCAATAGTCTGGGTCAATAACCCTTGAGGACACTCTAACTTCTTTTGTAGCTTATATCATGAGAGACATGAGGAGACCAAAATGATCAGGAGAAAGTCTTAGCTTTCAGCACTTTAATAGTATCATAAGGGCATGGAAACAAGAAGTAAAAATTGAGCTCATACCATCAAATCCACTGGTCTTACTATGCTCTTCACTACCGGATAGAATGGTAGAATAAATATTACACACCAAAAGTTGTTTTGCAAAGAGAGTGTACCTGTACCATCTGGACCTATTCTGGCTCAAATATGTGCACATCTGATCTTATCCCCAACAAAAAGAAAAAGTATATGTAAAAAGTAGAAAACAAAACTATGAGATGGAAATAAATTAAAATCAGTTTCCAGAGCTTGGTGAATGAAGAGCCAGAAAGAATAAAGAAGCTAGTAAATTCCTCTAAATGTGTAATGCCTTAAGGCACTACGGTATATGTAGCAAACTATGGAATAACCTAAAGGTATCCCAATTCAGAAACGTTTAAAGCATCATACTGATCAAAACCACCTGAAGGCCAGATCTGGTCCTCAGTATAAACTGAAGGGCCATGCTACAGAATACATAAGAGTAGTACCTTGGCCCATGAGCCCTTTTGTTTGCAAACAATTTATTTCACAAACAGAAGCACCTGGCAAAATTTTGTTTTTCTTTGCAAACTCTGGCAGGTGACAAACACAACTGCAGTCATCTTTCCGCAAACACAAATGTGGCCATCTTTTCCAAAATCACAGGACAAATCAAGTCTGTGAACCAAGGTACAATTGTAAAAGCTTTCTGAAGGTAGCATAGTTTCAAAGATAAAAGATAACAGATTTTAGTTTTCTTAGTGTAAGTAAAAGTAAGAGATGAGGATTCTGACCTTCTAGAGAGGGAAAAGGGACCCACTGTTGCTAAATGAAAGGTACATGATGTGAGGATGCCTATAGTTAATATTTATCATACCCATGTTTTCTGACTTGATAAAGAAAAAAAAAAAATGACATCAAAAGCATTCAATATTACGTCTTTTGACTCCAAAGAGCATAATATATGACAAAGGTAGCATTTCTGAGGTTAACAACTAGTTAAAGACTGTAAGGAGAAATTACAAACCATAGAGCCTGGGAAGTACACACTTTGCAGAAATCATTGAAATCTGACCAAGGAAGCTTTCAACTGAAATTTGGCTTAAAAGAAAATCCCATCCCCTATAAGCAAAGTAAGGAACAAATATAAGCCTTGTTATTACTGGACATAAAGTGGTGAGAGTGGAACACTTGATCGTTTTCACTTGATTGTTTCTAGGATTCAGCAAAGGCAACAGTGGCACATACTGATGGGTGCACTTATAGATGGCCCCAAATCCAAGCCTATAATCATCCATGAAACAATGAGCCAACAAATATTCTTTGTTCCCCTGGACTAGCACATATGGAACCTTAAGAAAAACAGACTTATATATAGATGCATTTATTGGCTAGAAAACTGTCCTCCTTATAGCTTCTTAAAAACTGTCTAATCATAATGAAATCATAGCAAATCTGTATCCTGATCAATCCTAGGTTGAAGATCAATAAGGGCCAGTCTTCTTTAAAAAATAAATGCCACTGATATTGGTAGCATCTGTGGAACTGAAACCATGAAAATCCTAATTGACCAATCCAGATCTCTTCCAAACCTGAATATCCTCAAAAACTGTAAGTTAAAAGGGACTAAAACTAATGGTTGAAAGAAAGCATATTGGAAGAATCCTTACACCTTATTAGTTGTTCTAACATTCTCATCTCTTAGGCAAAAAGCCCAGGACCCAACAGTGACCTGGCAGCCCTGGTCTGGGAGTTTGATCACTTTGGAAGCATTCGGACCACTGACTACATCAAAGAAGACAGCTTCGCCTGCATCCAGTACAAGAACTTGGATGCAGCCCAGGCAACCTATACAAATATGAGGGGTCCTTTGGGTGGTCCAGACCACAGGTTCCAGGTGGATTTTGTCAAAGCACAAGAGTCTCTGTACCTCCAGCAAGTACCAGCTCTCACCACTCCCTATGCATTATGAGCATCTTACAGATGTATATACCCAGCACCAAAAGCTGGGTACACATTTGCAGATGTGAGACAGGACCCCTCCATACCTTTTGTACTGAGACTGAGATAGGACCTTTTTGGAAGGGAACTGGACCAGTCCCAGTAAAAGCTCTGACTACAGAGAAACCTTTCCAGTGACTGAGGGAGGACATCCTACTCTCCATGTGAGAAATGGAACAGGACCAAGGGTAGTGGACAGCAGACTGACCATGGCTCAGACTGCGCCCCTGAACACAGCCATGAGGAGAACCACTTTGGTGAAGGCAACAAGGAGTCAGGTAGAAACTCCCTCAGCAACAGCAGATATGAACCTGAGGAATGGAGCCACCATCATGAAGTTCCAGACTCTTCCCACAGGAAGAAGACAAGAGAGCAAGAGCAATCATCAGATCGCTGAGGCTGAGGCTGAGGCTGAGGCTGAGGCTGAGGCTGAGGCTGAGGCTGAAAGGCTGAGCCCAAGCCTCTCGAAGAGCCAGAACACTGCTATCTCTTCCCATAAGCCATTGCTAAAAACTGTAAGCTAAAAAGGGACTAAAACTAATGGCTGAAAGAAAACATATTGGAAGAATCCTTACACCTTATTAGTTGTTCTAACATTCCCATCTCCTAGGCAAAAAGCCCAGTGGAAGGTGATAATAATCCACATGGCCAGGTTAATCACAGCCAAAACTCCACTCCTGTGGTACCAAATTCTGTTTCAGTTACTCTTCTCTTGTTGCTGGGACAAATACCCAACATCCAAAATGAGGAAAGGAAAGATTTATTCAGCTCACAGTTACTGAAGGCTTCAGTCCTTACTTGGCTGGCTCTAAGACTGAGTGGCACAGAACAGAGAGCATCACTTTAGTGTTCCTTTAACTCAAAATAGCTAAATGTATCGTCTCCTAAATGATATTATCTCTAATATATGTGGAAATTCCAGGAGTTCCCCGACATTTCTCATAAAGCACCAATCAAAACATCAAAGCTTTTCAACTTCCCCAAGATTGTGCTTTTATTTAGTTAACTGCGCTGTGCCCTAACGTTAAGATAATCTCTAAGACCAAGTCCATCTATACATCCCATTAATTCAAATGTAATAATATTAACAAAGTAAAATATTCTAGCTATGACGTGATTTAGTCTAAGGTAAATTCAAACCCTAAAAAATTCTTGTTCAATTCCCTGGATCAACAAACCCAATCTTATTTACTGATGATTTTCAATGGTGCTTCATTTGTTTTGAGCAGTATTTTCCAACTTCACCTTTGAAGTAACTAACTCCACTTTCAACAATAGCTATGGTTTCTGATATATACCAAATTGTTATCCCTGGAAACCCCACTTTATAGCTCCTAACAGCACTGTGCTGCAATTGAATCTTCCTAAATGGTCTTACTATCATCTCCTTAGACCACTCCAGTCCTGAAAGTGCTGCTCTTTTCTCTGTGTGCCTGATTTTTCTTTCTTAACTCTTGCTATAGGAGTATCCTAATGAGGAGAACCATAGGAAGCGGCAATATTCTCCACCCTCCAGACACTGTCCTAACCTATTTAATGTCTTTCACAATTATACATCCAAAATCCTCTGTCCTATGACTGCACAACTTCTCAATGTGAATACTACCAGAAGTGTTAGGCTGGGTAATGGGACCAACTCTGACTAACCAACTAGTGCAGCCACAGCAATGTGGTGGTTTTAAGCCACATATCAGACACAGTGTGTGCATGGTTCTGCTTGTCCTTCTGCACTTCTGCCATCTGCTATGAGAATCATCTGCCCTAAGCAGTGCTGCTCTCAAAATGAAGCTGCAAGGAGTGTCCTGAACCCAGTTCTACAAGATCCATGAATGAAAAAAATAAATGTATACTCATTTTTGAGATTTATTATAATGTATCAGGGAAAAATAAAAAGCCCAAACAATGATAAAGAGAAGCTATTGCTGAGGGAAGAATTATCGTCTCCTAATACCCCAGTAAAACAACGGAATTTCTCTCTGAAAAATGTATTTTTCTAACATCACAGATTAAAAAGGACTCCACTCACTGCTTATATCCCAGAGAAACTGGGAGACCAGGCAAAAGCTAACTGACAGGGTTTTTAGCTCTCCAGACACATTCTTTTGCAGAAGAATCTCCACTTCAATTCTTATCACAAGGATAAGGGCATATTTACCTCTA
Organism: Myocastor coypus; assembly: GCA_004027025.1. NCBI lineage: Eukaryota > Metazoa > Chordata > Mammalia > Rodentia > Myocastoridae > Myocastor > Myocastor coypus. Next base: position 24,794 of record PVJA010018863.1, read on the forward strand.
GTCATGCACACCATAGCACCAAAATCCCACAAATACTACCTCACTAGGGTAAGAAAACCCATGGGCCTTTGGATTATCTAAAGCACACCCAATTAGGTACCAGGATCCAGAGAGGAAAACAGACTGGAAGTGGAAGTAAACAGAGCAGAAGGATTCATTCAGAAGGTCACCATTTTCCTGAAATTGATCTTCCTAAGATATTTATCAAATTCATATATTATACTACTTTGAAGATCAAATTATGTTTCTTTACTTGTATTTTCTTGAAAATCAAAATGAAGTTGATGTGTACACAGCAAAAAGAATAGATGAATCTCCTATCATTTTACTTTACAGTGAAGGAGGAATATAATGTTATTGTATCATATAGGATTATGAAAAAACAAAGACAAATCTTATTTACCATTTCATGATGTATGTACATAATGTTATTGGACAATACAAGTTATATCTGAGACCTACAAAATCAGATTTTAAAATAGTTAATTTGCAAATGAACCTATTTTATAAGACTGATTCTCAGTTTAAAAGGCTCCACTGAGAAAGAAATCTTCAAGTAACAAATATCAAATTAGTTTTTTACCTACTATTGTTTACCCTTTTTTCTCCTGTGTTTAGCTGGTTGTCCTATTTTGTTACATAGGTCTTGCTTTAACTTGGCCTCAATCATCCAGCAGAAAAGTTTAACCACAAGGCATAAAAAGTAAAGCCAGATAAGTAAGCTGAGCCTGTAAAAGGATCAAGTCAACGACTTCTGACATTGCCAGTTCTGCTGCTAACCCAATACTATTATGGAACATTGGACTATGCATACTACTACTTTCTCTTAGCTCAATGAGAAGACATATTTGTACCAATAGTGTTTACAAAAGATGGGGCCTGGCAGGATGGCTCAGTGGTCTAAGGCGCCTGCTTGGGGAAGCTTGGGCGGCTTCAGGGACCACGGTTCGATCCCCAGCACCACATGCTGTGCCAGCCCTGCCCTTAGGGTGGGCTGAGCCAGCCATAAAAATGAGTGAATAAACAAACAAAGGTTCTGAAACAAGAAAAAAATAAAATAAAACAAAAATTCTTTAAAAAAGAAAGTTATGTCTACATCTTGTACTCTGAACAACTACAATGAAGACAACAATATGCATTGTATTAATTACTGTGGCTGTCTTAATGTGTTTCAAAATTGTCTCATTGTTATTTCTTACTAAAGTAATAAAATTATATTAAAAAAACAAAAGCAAACTGGTAAAAGCCAAATGGCTCAAGTACCATATACTCCTCTGGAGGCTCAATCTTGTTCCAACTTACCATTGTCAAGAGGTGCATCCTCAGGCAGATCCACATCAAGCATAAGATCATCATCCTCAAGGTCACATGATTCGAGATTATTCAATATATCCTATAAACAAAGGCAGTAGAAAAAAATAACTAGCTCAAGGAATGTATTAAACTATTAGTTTTGAAAACATCACCAATATAGATAACCTGGATTTATTCAATGTTTGCATTAAGAATTAAACATGGTTTTTAAATTAAATATATTCAATTCAGCTAGTTTTTTTTTTTTTTTTTTTTTTTTTCTTTTTTTCTTTTTTTGCGGAACCGGAGATCGAACTCAGGACCTTGCACTTGTCAGGCAGGCACTTGTGCCCCTGAGCTATCTCCCCAGCCCTCAGCTACAGTTTAGATTTTGAATCTCTGTCCAAATCCTATGTATTTTGCTCCAGGATGGCACTACTGGGAGGCAGAGGACCCTACAGGAGGTAGAAGAAAGTTAGGGTGTGCCTTTGTTTGCAAGGACAAACAAGAACTATTTCATATCAAGTAATCCCACAAAATATTTCTACTTTTGGGCCTGCTGAAAACTAAAATCAACAAATTAAAATGATCTTCCTAAAAATCTCTAGATAATACTCTGGTTTCTCTTCAGATCGTATAAATCTTTCGCCTTTTACTAAAAATCTCTAGATAATTGTTTAACTTTGGTCCAAGAGTTACTTCTTAAAATCTCTTTCCATCATGAAAACATGTTATTGTTAACACATAGGCTCTCCAGAAATCAAGAAAAAACATAACAAAAGATGAAGGCAAATAAAATACTGACAAAAGGTAAAGGTAAACAAAATACTGACAAATGCAGCAACTTAAAAGTTAGATAGATATGAGTATCAAAACTGAGTCTAGAAGACAGAAAAATTCTAAATAAACCAATTGATGAAATTGAGGATGTAATTAAAACCTATCAAAAAAACCCAGATTCACTGCTGAATTCTATAAGAAACATAGAGAAGACTATTTCTCAAACTCTTTAATGAAATGAAGGAAAGCAATACTACCAAACTCAGTCTCAGAAGCAAGCATTATCCTGTAAACTAAAACCAGAGAAGGACCCCACCAAAGTAGAAAACTATTAGCCAATTTCCTTAATGAACACAAATGTAAATCCTCAATAGAATACTGGCAAATATAATGTAGCAAGTTATCAAAAAGTTTATACAACATGACCAAAGAGGATTCAAAGGGATGGTTCAATATATACAAAACAATAAATGCAATATGCCGTATGTAATGGTTTGTGTCTAGATGGCCCCCAAAGCTCTAAGCAGTCATGAAAGGTACAGGCTTATTTATTTATTTATTTATTTATTTATTTTTTAAGAGCTAGCTGAATCTAGAGTTTACAGCTGATTCATGGTTTAATGCTATGATTATGGGTGTGGGTGCTACCCCTACCCTACTGTGGGTAGCCTGCATACAATGTTAAGGGACAGGAAACTTTCATCTCTCTCTTGTTGTTTTGCTGTTTACCACCACCATAAATGGTTATGTCTCTGCCAAGTGCCACTCTCCCTTGGAGCCAGCCAATAATGGACAAAAATCTCTATAAACTGTGAGCTAAAAATATCTTTTCTCCTTTAACTCTGGGTGTTGGATGTTTTGAGTCAATAATGAGAAAAGTAACTAAGGCACCACATTAACAGAGTTATAAACAAAAATCATAAGATCATCTCAACAGTTACAGAAAAATCATGTGACAAAGTGCAACAATCATTCGTCATTTAAAAAAAGTTATAGAAAATTGGAATAGGGCCGGGGAGTTGCTTAGTGGCTTAAACACCTGCCTAGCAAGACCAAGGTCCTGAGTTCAATCTCTGGTACCAATAAATAAATAAAATAAATGTAAGAAAATATTTCAAATTAAAAAAAAAGAAAACTGAAATAGATGGTTTCATCTCAGTCTGATAAAAATAATCTCTGACAGAACAACAGCCAGTATCATACTGGACAAAACTGAAAGCTTTCACTCTAAAATCAGGAACAAGACTAAGATATTCACTCTCACCACTCTTATTAAATATAGTTCTATAAACATTAGGCAGAGCAATTTGACAAGAAAAAATGAAAGAAGTAATGATAAAAAGGGAATAAGTGAAATGTTGATTATTCACAGTTGAAATGATACTCTACAGAGCAAACTAGAAAAACTCCACCAAAAGATTTCCAAACTTAACAACCAAATTAAGTAGCATACCTGGGTACAAGTCAACATTCAAAAAACAATAGCATTCCTATATATAAACAATAAGCTTACTGAGAGAGAAATCAGAGAAGCCACACTCCTCAAAATAGCATCATAAAATGAAATAATTAAGAGTCAACCTAGCAAGGTAAAAATTCTATATATTGAAAATGGAAAGCTATCCCTTGTTCTTGGGTAGAAAGAACCAATACCATGAAAAGGGCCTCACTCTCAAAATTGTTGCACTGATTTAGCCAAAATCTTGATCAAAATGCCGAAAGAATATCTCACAGAATTTAAAAATAAATCCTAAAATTCATCTGAAATGAGAAAAGACTTAGAATAGTGAAAGCAATTCCAGACATCAAAGATAAGGCAGAGGGCACGACAATCCCTGACTTGAAATTATACCACAAAGCTACAGTGATAAAAACACCATAGTACTGGTAAGCAAGTGAGTGAGCGAGTGAGAGAGGAGGAGGACAGAGAGAGACAGAGAGACCTGTGGATCAATAGAACAGAATAAAAGGCAAAGAAATTACTTCAAACACCAGTCACTTATCTTTGACAAAAGAACCAACCACCAAACACAGAGAAAGAAAGCCTCTTTAACAAATGGTGCTGGATGGTAAGCAAGATAGCTTAGCAGAACAAGCACCTGCTTCACAACGACAAGGTCCTGAGTTCAATCCCTGGTACCAAAGGAAAAATAAATTGTGTGGAAAAATGAGCTTTCCACATGCCAATGATTCGTATCTCTCACCATGCACTAAACTAAAATCAAAATGGTGACAGATCTAAATATTGTAACAGAAACATTAAATTTTCTGGAAGACAGAATTGGCAAACTCTTTAAGGCAGAAATATAGCCAAAGACCTTATCAATAACACTCCCATCACAGAGGGAACACCACTAAGAATCAACAATTGGGATCTCATCTTACTAACAACAACTTTTCCACATCAAAATAAACCAACAGAATGAAGAGACAATCCACAGAGTGGGGAAAAAATTTTCACCAGTTTTTTCAGACAAAAGACTAATATCTAGGATAAAGAACTCAAAAAAAAAGAAAGAAAGAAAGACCAACTGCCAGTGAGATAGCTCAGTAGACTAAATGCTTGCATAGGCAATCACAGGGACCAAGGTTCAATCCCTGGTACTGAATGCAGCAGTGCCAGCCCCACCCCTGGGCAAACTGAGCCAGCCACCTATTCCAGGCATGGTGGCACATGCCTGTAATCCCAGTGCTGAGGTGGCTGAAAACAGGAGGATCACTAGGAGTACGAACTACATACTGAGACCTGTACCAAATATATAAATTAAAAAAAAAAAAAAAGTTCAACATTACTGGTCATCGAAGAGGCACAAATTAAAACAACACTGAGATTCCATCTCACTCCAGAAATGATGGGTACTATCAAGAAATCAATCAGGGGCCTGGCGGGATGGCTTAGTGCTCTAAAGCGCCTGCTTGGGAATGCTTGGGCTGCTTCAGGGACCGCGGTTCTATCCCCAGCACCACATGCTGCGCCAGCCCTGCCCTCAGGGCAGGCTGAGCCGGCCATAAAAATGACTGAATAAACAAATAAAGGTTCTGAAACAAGAAAAAAAAAATTCTAAATAAAAAAAAGAAATCAATCAATAACAAATGCTGGAAGGGCTATGGTTTTTCTCCTTTTTCCCTTCTGCACTGTTGGTAGACCTTTATAACCACTGTGGAAATCAGTGTGGGGATACCTCAAAAAAGTTGCAAAAAAGTGAAATAATTTTCCTGATAAGAAAGATAATCCCTGGCTTCATTAGGTATGAATAATTAGTACCCATTAATATATTAGGCTTGTATATAAAGGCAGATTCTGGTTGCCAGTCAGCTAACCTTAAGTAGGACCATATTTCAGTGTCTCTGGAAAGGCCCCTTCTGTACAGTCCTTAGCAAGGAAGAGGGCAGCAGAAGAAAACACATCAATCACAGCAAGGCAAAGTTGCAGCTCTGAAGGAGGGTAGAGGGCAGGAGCCAAAGGTGGCAGTTGGAAGTAACGCAAGTAAGAAAGCAGATTTTCCTCTAAAGCTTCCAGGAAGGCAGCCAGCCCTGCTAACACCCTAAATTTAACCAATTGAGTCCTTTGTGTCACTGTAAGTCACTACATCTGTGGTCATTTGTTACAGCAGCAAAAGGAAACTAAGATACCCTACTTTCTCAAATTCTGTATGCTTCTTCTTTCTCCTGTTTTATATTCAATTCTACTCCCATTGTCAGCATATTTTATCATTTAAATATCAGATTCCTGTTTTCTGTGATGCTTCCTAAGTAGGTGGGAAAAGAAATAGGTCAACACATAAGCACAGCAGTACCTGAAAAGGAACAAGCAGTAGGAGGGGTGGGACATTTAACTATCAACAACCATAGTATGCTGTGGAAGAAGTCCAAGCCAAGTTGTGTCTTACTGGGCTTTATTTAACCCTTCGAAGTTTTAGAAGAATTCATGCTTGCTATGGTGGGTGGCAAAATTCACTGTTAAAATGCACATTAATAAATGGAAATGCCAAGTATATTAGTGGTACAGTATGATCCTTTTGCTGGATAAAAATAAACAAATATACTTAGTGAATCAATTCCTTCAGCAGCCAGAATTTAGATTCATCTTCCCTTATCAAGTCACAGCACAGTTCATCTAAGTGAATCTGCAGAGTATTATCAGACTTACCACTTATTATATCACATGGAGTTCCTGAAAACAAACATATTGTTTGGTCACATGGCAGAATTTCATATTTTAAGGAGCAAATATCTTTAGGAGCAAAAGGTAAAAAATGAGAGGTAATGATAATATAGGATTTAATTTATGAGAACATAATAATCCTTGAATTTCATTACTTATAGAACTTAAAGTTACCAGTAAGTTTTAGATAAGAACTGAAGAGACTGCTATGTTCTAAGAAAAGAGTATTAGGAAACAATATGATATCATACTGACTGAGACTATGATACACAGAAGTTTTTGTTTTGTTTTAAACAACTAAATAGCACCTGGCAGGAATATATGTAAAATATAAAAAATAAGCTGTTTCTTATCTAAATTACAAAAGTAAATGTGCACTGAAAGAGCTATTCCAAAAGTTTCTAACCACACACCATGGACAGTAATCCTAATGCATACTGCCAGCAGAGTAACTAAATTAAAAAAATAAATAAATAAATAAACAAACAAATAAATAAATAAATTATATATATATATATATATATATATACACACACACACACACACACACACACAAAATAGTTTACAGCAGTGTGAAACAGTTGAGAACGATCTTTCTGAAGTAATATGAATTAAATGAGTACTTAAAATGAGTACTGATGTGTGAGGAACCTAAAATGAAACTAAACAGTAACAAATGGACCTCACAGTATAACAAATAAATAACAGCCACACAGGAAGAGGATGAGAACTAAATGAATCTACATCAACTTGGAAACAGTATTTTCTATTGTGTACTATAAGGCTAAAGTTTAAAAAGAATGCCGAAAGTCAGGAGTGGTGGCCCACGACTGCAACCCCAGTACTTAGGAGGCTGAAGCAGAGAGATTGTTGTGAGCTCAAGATCAGCCTGGGCTACAAAGTAAGCTCAAGGACAGTCTGAACTACAAAGCAAGGACCTGTCTCAAAAAAAACAAGGAAAAAAGAAAAAGTAAAAAAAACATTATGTCAGCAAATTTATTTATTTGTTTGTTTGTTTATTTTGGCAGAACCGGGGAGTGAACTCAGGTCCTTGCGTTTGTCAGGCAAGTGCTTTTTCTACTGAGCTATCTCCCCAGCCCATGCAAATTTATTTTTCATGAGGTATATGTTAGCAAACTAAAACTGTATGTATAAATACTGTAATTCTGACATACAATGTTATCTGTTATAATCTTGGTGTATACACGCAAATATACGGTGAGAAGAGTCAGGTTTCTCATTTCTGGGAAATGAGTTAAAAATAAGAGAGAAGACTACAATGTATGTGGTATATAGACACAGAAATATAGATGAATGGCTGTGTACATATAATTCCTACCTCTGTTTGCCATGATGCCTGAGAACAACCACACCCCAGAAGCAACAGTCACACCTAGCCATGTGATCTTTGTTTCTAAATCTTATTCACCAACATTATTTTCCTTAGAGAAATGATGATTCAAAAGCCAAGGAAGAGAAAATACAAGATGAGACTAGCATACCTTGTACTGCCAGAAAACAACACAGGGCTTAAACAATGAAGCTTTCTAGGAAGATTCAGGAACAACTGTGAAAGCAATCCCAATACAAATTCAGAACAATCTGAAGAGTAAAATAAATTCCAGTTAAAAAGGAAACTATCAATACTAAAATCAAACCTGTGAAAATAAAATATCTGCATACTCTCAAATTACGTGCCCAAAAGACACTTATTTTATATAAAGGGAAAAACAGTAATTTTGCATTAGAGGGACTTGGATGATATCTCCTAACTAAATGAGCAAAATTAACAACAACTGTCGTAAGAAATCAAGATTATATACTCTATGGGTGTACTGACAGGGGCAGTATATTATCATCTCTGTGGCATTCTTGCCAAGATACATCACTACAGTCTCATCATAAGAAAGCATTCATATAAATCCACAATTGGGCAGTCTCTTCAAAAGAGTCTGGGCAAGGAAAGAACAAGGAAGGGTGAGAAGTGTCTCAGGCTGGAAGAAAGGAGATGCCACATCAAATACTAAGAAAGTTTCCAGATTAGATTCTGGATAACATAAAACACAACAGAATATTGGCATAATGTAAAAAGAGTCAGCATATTATTTAGAAATATCTTAATGTATTTCCCTGGTTTAAATCAAAGCATAATGGCAATGTAATATATTAATATTAGCAAATGATAAGTAGAAAGTACATAGGAACTTTGGGTTTTTAACAAGTTTTCTGTAAACCTCAAATTAGTTCAAAATAAGCACCTAAAAACAAAGTGAAACTAATTAAATATTCATCTCCTATCACATATACCATCTTCTGGGTAAGAAAACAGTTCGTACTTGTCACATTCAGAATATCATAAAAGCCTATTGAGCATAAATAAAAGAGGGCTTAAAAATGAGTGAATTATAAAAAGTGAGAAAAGAAGAAAAAAAGGAAGCAAGCTTTTGTAAATGGCAAAGAGGAGAGGAGTTGAAGAGAGGATAGAGGAATGAATAAAACTTAAGTTGTATAATGTATGGTACAAATTCTCTATGATGAATGTGATAATTATGTCTAAAATGTACCAATAAAATATGAATTTTCTAAAAAAGGATAAGAAACATCTATAGGCTATGTCACCAGGGTAATGCAATCTTTACCAAAATCCGGACATGTTTACCAGAAATGGCAAGTATACAAGCATTACACAGAGATATTATTTTCAAAGGCAGAATAAAACATTACCTAGAAATTTTTTAAGAAAATGAATGGGCTATATAATTCAGTAATTGAAATCTCAATGAAAGAATATATATCAAAAACATACCAATTTCTTCTAGCACTAAAAACAAAAGAGCAAATCAAGTTACAGAACAAAGGGGAACTTCAGAGCTAGGGAAAGTCTACAAAACTACTTGATGTAACCTCTCACAAGAACACTATAGGCTATGACGTCGTGAGACGCTAATTACACAAGGACTAAAATTTAGATTGTCTTATGGTTGGCCTAGTTTTCTCAGGCCATTTTCTGCCTCATCATATACTAAGCCATAGTAGAAAAGTTCATACAGATTAGTTTTTCATCTCTGCCTATTTACAAAACTCAATTTGGCAGCTTGCAAGTACCCTTTGCCTTACTCCCCAACCAGAGAAGGAAGAGATAAAAGATTCGACCAACACTTGACTATCACTGAAAGCTGAACAGCCTGGAGGCAAAATATTGTGGGTTTCATCTTAAAGACTATCAAAGAAAATCGCTACACTGCTGAAGATGGTACTCACTGCAGCTAGTACAGCAACCAGGCAACTCCTCAAATCCATCCAATTAGAGAAAGACATTTAACTTCTCAGTTTTGGTGTCCTTGTTTACTATAACAAATTTAAGGTGTCTATCTCATACAACTCAGATTTTTTTTTTTTTTTTTTTTTGTCTTTTTGAGACAGGGTTTCACTATGCAGTTCAGGCTGGCCTTGAGCTCACTTTTGTAGCTCAAGCTGGTCTCGAACTTGCACTGATTCTCCTGCCTCAGCCTCCCAAGTGCTGGGATTACCGGCGTGCACCACCACACCTAGTTCAACTCAGAATTTAAGTTTTCTCCATAAGTATTAAAAATTACACACATACTCTATGGCAAGTACTATACTCTGTGAAAGGGGAACAACACTAAATAAATTGTTCTCTTTTTATTAATGAATAATCTTTAAGTTCACGAACATGTTCTGTGAAACATGCTTTGACTTAAAAGGAGTTAAGAACATCCAACAACTCCAGATGTACTCTGTAATTATGATCCATACTACTGGATCTTCCTTCCTTCATCTCCAGCTACTCTTCACTCTGTACTACTCTTCTCAGTGAGGTGACCTCTCCCCACACATCACGATCCTGTGACTGTGCACACTGCTGCCCCTGCTGTCATGGCACTCTGACTTCCTTGATGAAACATCAACTGTTTATTCTTTAAAACTCAAGTATCACCTCATTCTTGAAACCTTCTGAAAACACACACACACACACACACACACACACACACACACAGAGCCATGCACGCACGCAGTTATTCCTCCCTTTTGTGTTACTCAATAACACATGCATACTACCTACAGCTTATTGTTTATGCTATCCTATGATAATATGTGTATGTCTGCCTATGATTACACTTCAAACTAAGGACCAACAGTCTGATCTGGCTCAAGAGTTCTCAGAATTTATCAGTATATCTGGAACATAATAGAAGCTAACAAGTAATTACTAAAATAAACCACATACTGAAAGCACACATACATAGTTATGTTTAAAGGATCACAGTAACTACATTTGATAAATATCTTAAAACATAAAAGTTACATTAGGATAAAATGAACCTATACCAATTAATTAAATATACACAAAGATTCAATAGTCTCACCAAGAAAGGGAAAAACATGTTGAGAAAAACTTAAGTCTCTCACTCTGATCCTGTCCCTTATCTGTAACAACTGAGATGGCACAGATTACTTTTATGCTTTCAGGTTCTGTGATTCTGTCAGGGGGCTCAAAGCAGCAGTATCAATTTGTGGCTTCAATTTACCTATAGCTGGTCTGTCTCAACTTTCTCTAAGCCTTCTCTCCACTATTCCACACATGCTGGCATCCCATTTCTAGTTACCTGTAACTTACTATTGTGACATGTGATACCTGAGAAACTTACTTTGAAAGGAGGTTATGTCACAATGTATATGGAGAAAATACTGAACAGTAGTGAACAGTACCCTTAGTTTAAGTGTTTCTGTTTATTTTGGATTAAATGGCAATAACTGTCAGACCTTAGTGGCATCTATTTCAACAATTATTAACAGAGACATTATTTAATGCCAGGAGTCAAGGAGCAATGAAATAATTAAGTAATTTAAAAAGTAGCTATGTAGCAGGTACCAGAGACTGAAAATCTCTACTGTGATTACTAAAATAATCACAGGCAGAAAAAATCTTAGATAAGAAATGGGAAACCAACAGGAAAGTGATATACAAAACTGACAATTTAAGATAACTTGATAGAATGAGCAGAGGCAGAAATATTAGCTATCATTTGTAAAAGTCAATGGTGGTGTTTTTCTCTCTTATAATAAATTACAAAATTTGTTCCTCTCTACTCATTTTTCAAAACTACCATCTCCTGCAGGTCTCTACTGCCACCACCTTGGTACACTCCACTATCACTTCTCACTGGAACAGCAGCTTCTGGGATCCTGGCTATTTCCCTTTAACTCAGTCTTTCACACTGAGCATTTTAAAAATGTAACTCTAAATTCCATTCCATTCCTCCCCCAAAGTCCTCTAAACAGTCACCCTTCAGTTTAAGAGAAGGACACAAATACTTCCAGCTCTATAGAAGCCCTGAGCTATCAGCCTCCTGCAAACCCTTTCCTGTCAGTGCTGAAGCTATCCTGGCCTTTCCAGAGCTCCTTAAATACTCCGCAATCCCTCCTTTCCGGTCTTCTAATATACACATACCTCTAAAACTATTTATCCCTAGGCTCATGTAGACTACCATTTCCTGGAAAAGCCTTACTAACACAACACCCACACAGGTCAGATCTTCCACTAACACATTTTCTCATTTTATGAATCCTTTGTACTACATCCCTCACTTCTCAAGTGAAAATATGCAGTTAATGAGTCAGCTAACCATTTCTACTACATCTCTGCCCACACACACTATAACATAAGCACTGCCATACCACATTCTTGGTCACTGTATCCACTGTGCCTTATATATAACAGCTACTCCAAGGAGTTGCGTGGATCCAGATATATCTTTTACTGTAATTCAGAAGAATATACCAGAAAAGACTACAAGAAAAAAATCAAGCAGAAAGTTTATAGAAACTTACACAGTATTTGGTTAGAGAGTTCATCTCTAAGTCTTTAAAATTATATGCAGCATCTAACATAAGGGGTCAGCAAACCTGCTCTTAAAAGGTCAAATGGAAAATACATTTGTGGTTAATGAGACTATCACAACTATTTCATCCTGTCACAGCAATATGAAAGAAATCATAGGCTACACATGCAAATTATAGGCCATAGGCTGTGTTTTCACAATATTTATGAACCAGATGAAGAGTCTGCAGATGGCAGCATGCTGGCTCCTGTTAATATATATTCTAAAGAGATGATTAGGAAAACTTAAGTGGAAGCGGGACAGGGGACATTGGGTTGCTAACCCAAGATCTAATTCCTTTGTATCACTATAGTGTCTATCACCATACCTATCCAGGCCTCAGTATCTTTATCTACAAAATGAGGAGTTAAGACTAAATATGTAGCCGGGCGTGATGGCTCACGCCTGTAATCCCAGCACTCGGGAGGCTGAGGCAGGAGGATCGGTGCGAGTTCGGAGGATCGGATCGAGACCAGCCTGGGCTACAAAAGTGAGCTCAAGGCCAGCCTGAACTGCATAGCGAGACCCTGTCTCAAAAAGACAAAAAAAAAAAAAAAAAAAAAAAAAAAAAAAAAAAAAAAGACTAAATATGTGCATGATACTTCATTTTTGGACATTTCATTTTCCTACATATAAAAAACCAAACAGTAAAGAACCAAGCAGATGGCCAAAGGGATGACAGCAGTAAATAAGCTCCACCATAACTAATATATGTGAAATGAAAGCTCTGAATAAGCACATAAAATAACAGTTACAAAGTAGATAAAGGTCCAAAGTCTAGAAAAACCCAAGGTGGGAGGTACAAAGTTACTCACTTTCCCTAGTGTAGCCATATCAAGTAAGCTGACAGTAATGATTTATTCTTTTTTCCAGTGTACAGGCTTGAGGACTTGTGTGCATACCAGGCAATTATGATATAGCTCAACAGAAACATAATAGAAACAGAAGACAACTAAACTCACCAAAGAGTAAAAATATTCCATAGGCAGAAGTGTTCTTAAAAGATGATTTTAATCAGAAGAAATCTAGACTCACAATTATTAATATAAAATAAAATAAATGAATGTTATTTACACTGCTAGTAATTAAAAAGTATGCTTTTTTTTTTTTTTAACTTTTTGTGACAGGGTCCTGCCATGTAGTTTAGACTGACCTTGAACTAAATAGCCTAGGATGGCTTTGAACTCGAAGCAATCCTCCTGCCATTGCCTCCTGAGTGCTGGAATTACAGGTTCCAGCAGGATGGACTTGCCTGCTTTTATATTTTGTACTGTATAGTGTCAATCTAATGTTATACTTAAAATGCCAGATACTCTTTTCTTTTTTTTTTCATTTTCTTTTTATATGTCACCGGGGATTGAACTGAGGAACCTACGCTTGCTAGGCAAGCACTTATCCTATTGGGCTATCTCCCCAGTACCAGACACTCTTTTCAAGTCAATATTATATAGCATTTTTCGTAGGAAACAAAGTTGAAAATATTACAAGTTGCCTTCCCTATGTCATGCATTTTTAAAAGGAGAGAAAAAAATCTAAAATCTACACAGAATATTCCCAATTATTTTACTAGTTTTTTACTGCCAGTTTTAAAAAGGAGTCATTTTTTTTTTTTTTTTTTTTTTTTTTTTTTTTTTTTTTTTTTTGTCTTTTTGAGACAGGGTCTCGCTATGCAGTTGAGGCTGGTCCTGAGCTCACTTTTGTAGCCCAGGCTGGTCTCGAACTCGCACCAATCCTCCTGCCTCAGCCTCCCGAGTGCTGGGATTACAAGCGTGCGCCACCACGCCTGGCGCTTTTTTTTTGTCTTTTTGAGGCAGGGTCTTGCTATGCAGTTCAGGCTGGCCTTGAGCTCACTTTTGTAGCCCAGGCTGGTCTCGAACTCGC
>PVJA010018864.1:0-26020 GCA_004027025.1 Myocastor coypus
TGGCTAACATTTTGATTGCTACATTGAAGAGGAATGGTCATAGTGGACATTCTTGTTTTGTTTCTGACTTTAGAAGGGAAGCTTTCAGTTTTTCCCCATTTAGTGTGATTATGACAAGAGACATTTATTAGATATAAATTGCTTTTTATTAAATTGAGATAAGGCATTTCTATTTTCTTCTGAGTCTTTATTATAGGACATCATCAAAAGATTTGTCTCCACCTATGGGTATGATCACTTCATTTTTGTTCTTGCTTCAGTTTACATTATGAATTACATATACTGATTTGTGTATATTGAACCATCCTTGCATCTTCTAGATGAGGTCCATCTGGTCAAAATTTTTTAATGATTTGGAGGAACATGAAACTTAACATGCCACAAGTCCCTGACTTGGAATGAGTTCTGCTCAGGAGGAGGCTCACAAGTAAGATTCACTTACAAATCCAACAAGGTAAGTTACAAAATAGTACCTATAACTGTGAAAATTTTCAATTCAAGTGTTCATAAGTGGGGGATTTACTGTACTTAATTTTCAGCAGGAATTCTCTAAAATGAAAATGATAGTTACACATTGCTAGTGGTATAAAACATTACAGAGATAAATTAGAGCTATATTTTCCACAATTAATGCTTATATTAATCCTCACATTACTAAAATTGAATAGAACATTACATATGCATAAGTAAGACCAGGTAAGACAGACAAAATCTGAATAAGTTCTCTAGATGTATTCTTGTTTTTCCTGCATCTTATACTATTCTATATTCATGCAGGAGGACAAAATTAAGAGAAAAATTTCAGGATGTATGAGAATATTCTGGACTCCCTTTCCAATTTTTTAAAAAATTTATTTATTTATTTATTTATTTCTTGCTTCAGAACCTTTGTTTGTTTATTCACTCATTTTTATGGCCGGCGCAGCCCGCCCCGAGGGCAGGGCTGGAGCAGCATGTGGTGCCGGGGATCGAACCGTGGCCCCTGAAGCCGCCCAAGCTTTCCCAAGCAGGCGCTTTAGACCACTGAGCCATCCCGCTGGGCCCTCCCTTTCCAATTTTTGATGAAACTATAATTATATAAAATATTTTTTTTCTAAAAAGCAATCAAGGGGCCCGGCAGGATGGCTCAGTGGTCTAAAGCGCCTGCTTAGGAAAACTTAGGGGACTGCAGGGACTACGGTTCGATCCCCGGCACCACATGCTGCGCCAGCCCTGCCTTCAGGGCAGGCTGAGCCGGCCATAAAAAGAAATAAATAAACAAACAAGTGTTCTGAAACAAGAAAAAAAAATTCTTTAAAAAAATAAAAAAAATAAATAAAAAGCAATCAAAATTTCTTCCAACTACAACATTTTTAAAAATAAGTTTATTGAAGTATAGATACTGTATATATACTGTAGACTGCAAATAACTAATGAAATAAATTTAAACCATTGGTATAATTCAATAAATGGCAGTAATACTCAACATTTTTCACATATTTGTGGTCATAGAGAAATATGGATAAGTGCTCAATGCAATGAAGACTAAAATCAATCCCCAGGGGCATTTTTGGAGTTGAAAGGATAATTCTAAAATTTGGATGAAAATGCAAATAATTGTCAATAATTTCTTAAAACAATCAACAAAATTTAAGGACTGAGTGATTTTACGGCAACATAAAACTATAGAATTCACTGCAATGACCTATCAATCAGTGGGACAAAAAGAAGTCCAGAAATAAACTCTCACATGTCATACACTGATTCTCAAAAACTACAGAGGTATGCAATACAAAAACGTAATCATTTAATCAGTGCTAAATGTACAACATATGTATATAAAATAATGGATCTACTTAGTTTTTAGTATACACGAGTATTTTTTTTTTTTTTTTTTTTTTTTTGGTGGGACCAGGGTTCGAACTCACGACCTTGCACTTGCCCAGCAGGCACTTGTGCCTCGGAGCTATCTCCCCAGCCCCCCACGAGTATTTTTTTTTACATGAGTATTAACTTACGATGAGACTGTGAAAGTTACAATACAAATTGTCTGAATAAAATATGGTGAAATATGTAGAACTCATGTAGACTTTACACACAAATTGTGTTTTCCTGTATTAATATACTGAACCCCTAAAATTAAAAGCAATAGCATTTGAAGATATAGCTTTTAGGGAATAGCCTGGGTGAGATGATTCCATCTTTCATAATTAATGCTTGGGGTCATCATGATGAAATTAGTACCTCAGAGAAAAGAGAGATAAGGAAGGCTTTCTCTCTCTTCACTATGTGAGGACATGGGGAAACTGACTGTCTACAAGTTAGGACAGAAACCCTCAACAGAGCCTAGCAGTGCTGGCAACATGACCTCAGACTTCTGCCTTCCAAAAGTGTCTCAAAATAAATTCCTTCTCTGAAGCCACTCTTGTATTCTACTGTAGAAGGCTGAGATGACTAACTTGGCAGGCAGGGGGTTCCTGTTCAGGTACAGTAAGAATTAATCACAATAAAAATTCAAAATTGGGGCCCAGTGGGATGGCTCAGTGGTCTAAAGCGCCTGCTTGGGAAAGCTTGGGCGGCTTCAGGGACCATGGTTGGATCCCCGGCACCACATGCTGTGTCAGCCCTGCCCTCAGGGCGGGCTGACCCGACCATAAAAATGAGTGAATAAACAAACAAAGGTTCTGAAACAAGAAAAAATAAATAAAATTTTTTTAAAAAGTTCAAAATTTCTACTCAAGAAAAATTCATTAAAAATATTCATAGTATATGGCAATGCTAGAGATTTCTTTAAATATGTAAAAAATAATAACAGCCCTACAACCAAATTTAAATCTCAGTAATTAGCAGCTGTTAAATTATTTCTTCAATAAAGAAATAAAAATTATGAAACAGTTCAAGGAAAAAGACCATTCATAACGAATACATGCAAAAATTCTCCATATTATTGTTCATCACAGAGATTTTAATGAATAATAAAATTGCTATGTTATACAATTAAAATGTCTAACCTTTACAGAAATCCAATACACAGAGCAGGAATTTGAAGGAAATAGAAATCTCATGCACAATTCCTAGAAATGTAAGACAAAGGTTCAACCAAATAGCTCAGCAGGGGCCAGGAGTTCAATCTCAGGGCTTGCCGTGCTGGCCCCTCCCCCAGAGTGCGCTGAGACTGGGTATGGTGGCACATGCCTGCAATCTCAGCTCTTGGGAGGCTGTAAACAGATGGATCACTATAAGTCCGATCTAGCAGTGAGACGCTGAACACAAAGTAGACTCTTCCCAGAAAGAAAGAAAGAAAGAAAGAAAGAAAGAAAGAAAGAAAGAAAGAAAGAAAGAAAGAAAGAAAGAAAAGAAATGTAAGATAGCAAAACTCTTTTGGAAAAACTACTTTGACTTATTTCCATGAATTTAAACATATATTTACCATATCATCCTATAACACTTCTTAGTCATTTAACCAAGCAAAAGAAATATATATTTGCCCACAAGTACACACCTACAAATATTTATTTATTTATTTATTTATTTATTTATTTATTTATTTATTTTTGTGGGACCAGGGTTCGAACTCACGACCTTGCACTTGCCCAGCAGGCACTTGTGCCTTGGAGCTATCTCCCCAGCCCCACACCTACAAATATTTAAAGGAGCTTTATTTTCCAATACCTAAAGCCCAGAAATGATGAAAATATTTAGCAGATGAGTGATTAAGTAACTCTTGGTGTATTCACACACTGAATTAAAAATCTGCCAAGAAAAGAACAAATTATTATACTCATAAAAGAAATAAGATACAAAAGACAATCCAGAACAGTTGTTC
The DNA here is from genome assembly GCA_004027025.1 of Myocastor coypus. NCBI lineage: Eukaryota > Metazoa > Chordata > Mammalia > Rodentia > Myocastoridae > Myocastor > Myocastor coypus. The sequence continues at coordinate 3,806 of PVJA010018864.1, forward strand.
ATTGTAGGTCAGAAAAACCATGTGGCGGCATATATATCACCAGCTTTTGGAGCAATGGATTAGATTTAAAAACTGCAAAAAGTATGAGATACGATTTTCTAGTAACAGAAAAAGTTCTAGATCATAACTGGATTGTTGATTCTTTACACGTATACCTACTTATGAAGAAACTCACTATGACTATATATAAAAATGTAACATTGATATATATGTTTTGGCCGGGTGTGGTGGCTCATGCCTGTAATCCCAGCACTCGGGAGGCTGAGGCAGGAGGATTGGTGCGAGTTCGAGACCAGCCTGGGCTACAAAAGTGAGCTCAAGGCCAGCCTCAACTGCATAGCGAGACTCTGTCTCAAAAAAAAAAAAAAAAAAGATATATATGTTTTATGATGTAGATTAGTAAAAAGGGAAAGCATGTGCTCTCAGAATAAATATTGTCCATTAAATATAGGATTCCAGCCTTATTCAATAAGATAATAATGTCTCAGATACATATGTTGTCTTAGTTACTCTTCTATCATTGCTGGGACAAATACCTGACACCCAAAATGAAGGAAGGAAAGGTTTATTTAGCTCACAGTTACTGGAGGTTTCAGTCCATACTCAGCTGGCTCCAAGGCAGAGGCACATGGCAGAAAGCAGCAGTTTATGGCGTCAGAACAGCAACAATATGGTGACAGAGGCAACTGACCAACCAGAGGAGCAGAGAGCAACAGGCTGTCTGTCTGTTGGTCTCTCTTCAAATTACATTCATCCTCTCTGCCTCATCTTATCCGCCTTAGGCCACACCCATAATCCCAGAAGTACTCAGACCCATAATCCATCAGTACTAAAGCTCATAATCCCAGTGGATCATGAGTCAAATCTCAAACTCTAGAAGTCCCCACCCCATGATTGCATGAGACTTTGGGGGGACAACTAGACATAAACCATAACATATGTCTTATATTTTAAGTAACTCATAAAGTTGACAGGGACAAAAGTTTTCAATATACAATGTGACACAGGTGTTAATTTTTACTACAATAATTATCTAATTTTTATATCAGCCATTTGGCAACCTGATAAACCATTGAAAAAATCCCAAGGGCTACTAAAAGTTATTAACATTTATTACATTACCCAATATTTTGCATTACATTATTGGATTTCTGAGGTGATGTATAAAAATCAGAGGAAGTGGTGTGCTGAGATGATGATTGTGACTGAGAGTAGTGGTGCCTGCCTGTAATCCCAGCACTTGGGAGGCTGAAAACAGGAGGACTACTATGTGTCCAATATGTGTAATGAGACTCCGTAGACTCTGTACTAAATATGTAAAAGAGAAAACAGAACAAAACAAACAAATGAAAATAACAGTAAGAATGCCAGAAAGCAGAGGTCAGGAGATAGGAGTGATCACCAGAAGAAAATCCCCTCAGATACCAGAGATGCTGAAATCAACAAAAATTGAAAGTGAGGCCAGAGACGCTGAAAGAGAAGGACCAGGGATTAGTTCTAAGCAGAGGCAACACAAAATAGCAAGACCGAGGTCCCTGTCCCCTTGAGGATGCTTCATATTGCTTTTGTGCCAATACATACACAGAAATCTTGACAGACACACAAATCCTATTGGTCCAAACACTGTCTTCATATCCCAAGATCAGACAGGAATAGTTTTCATGCTCTTGGTCTCAAGAGAGAAACCATGCCATAACGTGATCATCATCAGAAGCATAACACAAATCGGAAAAAAAAAAAAAAAAAAGAAAAAGAAACACTGGAATCCTTAAAAAAATATCAGTGGTTCAGTTTTGGTCACATAACTCCACAGGACTATATATTTAGTTATTTATTTTTTTAGATTTCTTTTCTTTTCTTTTTTTTTCTTGTTTCAGAACCTTTGTTTATTCACTCATTTTTATGGCCTGCTCAGCCCGCCCCAAGGGCAGGGCTGGCACAGCATGTGGTGCCGGGGATCAAACCTCGGTCCCTGAAGCCTCCCGAGCTTTCCCAAGCAGGGGCTTTAGACCACTGAGCCATCCCACCGGACCCAGGACTATATATTTAGATAATCATTGCCTCCACTCTCCTCACAAGCCATTGTCCCATTGTCAAAAAGGGAGTCTCACCAAAAGAAAAAAAAATTGTGGCTGCACACATAGTCACTAAAAGATGTGCAAGCCCACCAACCACAGAACTTATTGTCAAATCCATGATTTTTGAAAATTAGAAGCTACACATCAATGCCTGCTGTTAATCAGGCCCTGATGTCACCCTTCTGCTGGATGCACAGACATTTCTTTCTGGTGTCAGATGACTCATAAGCTTCAGGTGCACATGACACTGTTAAAAAGGCCTAGGTTGCTGCATACCGCTCAGCTCTTAAAGTTCCCAAAGGGATGGAAAATTAAAGATAAGAGACAGAAGCTGAGGTCAGATAGGACCTTCTGCTTTCAGATAGGAGGAAAGGAACTGCTCAGGCACATAGGGTGTTTGTTTATATATTTGACAAGTTAGTGTGAAGTGACACTACCATGCCTAGTAACTGATTGCTTCGATTGTCTGAGGTTTGGTGTTCTCTGGACTGAAACATCATGTCTACCTGGACTGCCTCAGGCATTCTTTGTTCTCAGACCTGCCTTGCCTTGGCCCCTCCACGTGTGATCAGTTTCCAGCTTCAGCCAGCTCCCTACACTATGCAAGTCTGTCAGAGGTATGGAAATGAGAAAGATGATGTCACAGGAGGTCTCGTGCAGAATATAAGTTTGAATGCCAACAATTGCTTTCTCAGAGTCTGTGCAGCACAGCTAGGGAGCTCAAATAGGGGTATCAGGGCTTGGTCTTAATGCACAACAACCTCAGAGAAGGGTTGGACTTCTAGGACAAAAGACTTTATACAGATCTTCATTGACAGAATGAGCTACTGACAATTTGTTCTTTTTACAAAATGAGTTATAGAGGACTATTTTTTTTTTTTTTTTGGTGGGACTGGGGTTTGAACTCATGATGTTGCACTTGCCAGGCAGGCACTGGTGCCACGGGGCTATCGCCCCAGCCCCTATAGAGAGCTATTTCTTAATATGTAGATTCCTACTTCTTTCAAATTGACATCACCGTTAAATACCATAAGCTGTATTTTGTCAACTTGAGCACCACACACATTTCCTCAAGCCACACCTAATTCTCCAAATACAGTGACAACTTCACTGTTACATCTAATATGATACAACTAGCCTACATACAAATGCAAGCACATAAATTCTCTCCATAAAACACAAGGCAATATTTTCCTTGGTGTGATGCTTATGCTTTTGACATTTCATAATTTAAACACTACAATATAGATTTAACAATACTTAGGGATGAATATTATCTGTGGACATTATGTTACAACAAGGAAAGCAAAGATATTTGCTTAACATATATGCATATATTCATAAGTATATTAACAATACAGGAAAGAGAAGTGCTAGTATAAGCCCCATTGAGTAACTGATCATGCAGTTCTCATTGGTGTTTACATTTACCTTCTTCAGCTACTCACTCTGTATTACTTTGGCCTTCAGCAAGCAACTGAGCAGGTCTTAGCTCTTTACCCAATTTTATCATCTCAAAAGTCCTACAATTTTTAGGTCATATCATTTAAAAATACTAATGTAAAATCTAATATGTAGAGAGAAGAGAAAATTTTCCCAGGGGCAACACAGATGTGGAGGCAGTTTATGATCTCAATCCTACATCTGCGTGGTTCACAAACCTGATCATAATTACTGTTGATGTGGTCTGCACACATGTTTATTGCCAAGGGAAACTTCTTGCCTCTGCTTCATCCCCTAACTTGCCCCTTAAATCAGGTCAAAGTTCTTCCCAAAGCAATGCTCCCCAGAAATAAGTAAATGATGGAACTGGTGCAACTGGTTACACATACAGGACAAGAGATAGGAATAGGGAGACTTAATGTCCTGAGGTTAGACCAATGCCAGTAGATAAACACCAGTGGTAGTAAGGGAAGGTCCAGAGGAGGAAGACCAGATCCATGAGCAGGCACATCACATGGACTCAGGCCAACTCCATCTTCTGAGAGACACCATACACTCAGACCAGCAGGGTCAGGCTGGACCTAGTGATTACCACAAACAGACCATCCTCATGGCAGAGATGAAGTAAGCAACCTACCATCATGGGTCTTTAAAGACTCTCGAGAACAAAATAGAGAAATTCTGTCCCATTACCCAATAGCCTGACCACAGACCATGACAACTGACATATGAATTGGGCCATGAGACAGACTGCTCAGTACTCAGCATGTTCATGCCCAAGATATAGAGATGAGGAAGTTTTCTAATGTTTTCAGAATGAGCTACATGCTTTTCACTCTTTTCTCCTGCTTGTTCACTGATAACGTTGAAGTTTTTCTACTTTATGCTGTTCCATGAGACTGTTAGGATGATGTCAGCTTTGTCAACATTCTTCTGATTGCATGATTTCCAGTTCACTGAACTTTATTGCTCTTGATAAATTCTACTATGAGCTCCTGTATTGATTTTTCTTTACTAAACTATAGTAGTCTTGATTGCTGTGGTTACTATCCATTACTTTTGTGTAGTCATGCATGCCTACTGACAGAAACACCATCAAATGCATGGCTGCTGTGTTGGAGAACTGAAACGGCCTCCAAAAACTCATATGTTTTAAAGGTGATTGGGTTGTGAGTACTACAACTCACTTGCTAGTAGGAGATGGCTTCTAGTTGGAAAAGCCAGGTGCCAGTTGATGTGACCTGCAAGGATTTATCTCCCTCCTGAGTTGCTTTGTCCATGGTATGCTTCCAAGATGCCACCAGGTGACCTGCTGTCCTCTACTTAGGACCTTCTACCATACCTTCTTGCCTTGCATTCATGGGCCAGCTCCTGAAGTTTGTGATTGATTCTGATGGGTGTGAACGTTGCCCTTGACCTGGGGCAGGTAATTTCCATTGCCGTGTAAGGAAGTAAGAGAGGCTATCTGGCTGCCTAGGATGCTGCCACTCCCTGCACGCTCTTGCTCTTTGCTGCTACCATGACAGGTTGCTCTCTGTCATGTGCCACTCTGTCTTGGAGTCAGCTGAGTATGGACATAAACCTCCAGTAACTGTGAGATAAATGAACCTTTCCTTCCTTCATTTTGAGTGTGAAGTATTTGTCCCAGTAACGAGAGAAGAGTAACTGAGACAGGATTTAGAACCGGGAGTAGAGTGGTTGCCGTGGGTGAGCCTGACCACGTGGATTACAAGCTTTTGGGAATGGTTTATGAGAAGAGATTGAAAAGGCTTAGAGGTGTTGTGTACTTGTGAAGAGCTGGAACATCCCAGAGACTTTGCCTGAGAATAAGATTAAGCCTAGTGGACTGATTAATCTTTTAAAAGAAGTCTCAATGCAGTGGGATATTGAGGGAGTGGCTTGGTTGGTGTTGGGAGATTTTAGTCACATATATGTCAAGAGCAAAGAGCCTAGCAGAATGATTTAAAATGTGACTTTGGCTAGAAAGGCAGCTGAGATAAGCTGCGGAATGCAAAGATAGAGCTGAGAGGATCTCCCTTGCCAAGAAGGAATGAGAATCAAAAGGATGGCCTGAGGCATCACAGGAGATAGCAGGTCTCCACCCTCTGCAGTCTCAGAACTGCAATTGGCTTTGCCTTGAGGGGAAAGCCACAGAGCACCATGTTCCAGAATGGTGCCAGCATGGTGAATTTATTCCTTGGAATCAGGGTCAGAGTGCTCAGTGATCCAGGCAATCAACATGGACCCTACATCCAAGAGAGAAGGAAGCCTGGCTACTGCTCCAGCTGGCAGCAGACCTTGGCATTATTCATGTGGCATTGGTTTTAGGCACATTGACAATGTCGGAGTTTAGAGATTAAGAAGGCTTGCACCTAGATTTCAGAAGAAACACCAAGCAGTGGGCCCCTTAGAGGGCAGTCTGTAAATCTGTGATTGGGAAGCCTACTCAGTAGAGAGCCCAGACGTTTGGAAAATCCAGGAATGTGGATCGTCTAAGGGAAACTACAAGGAGGGAATAAAGCCAGCCTAAGAGAGAAGCCATGGGAACTACCACCAAGAGTGTCATAGGGGTGAATCCACATGGAGCTTACAATTTGCCATGGATTACTTCAGATGTTCCACATAGAACTGTAGAATTTAATGTTTGTCCTGCTGGATTTTGAGCTTGCTTTGGTTCCAGTGCTTGGCATCCTGTTGTGTGTACCTACCTTTTGGAGTGGCAATGTTTATCTTGTGCCTTTGAATGTTGGAAGTATTTAACTTTTCATTTGTACAGGGGCTCATACTTAAAGAGTTTACCTTGAATCTTGGAGGAGACTTTTTTTTTTTTTTTAATTTTTTATTTTATTTATTTATTTTTTTCTTGTTTCAGAACCTTTGTTTGTTTATTCATTCATTTTCATGGCCAGCTCAGCCCACCCTGAGGGCAGAGCTGGCACAGCATGTGGTGCCGGGAATCGAACCACGGTCCCTGAAGCCCCCCAAGCTTTCCCAAGCAGGTGCTTTAGACCACTGAGCCATCCTGCTGGGCCCCTTGGAGAAGGCTTTGGACTTGGACTTTTCAGCAATACTGAAACCTTTGGGACTTTGGGAATTCTTGGGGATGGACTAATACCTTTTACATAAAGGGGTGTACATGAGTCTTTGGTGGTCTAAGAGTAGAATGTTACAGTTTGTGTCTAGGGGCAAGTTTGTGATTATGATGGGTGTGGATGTTGCACAGGCCTTGGGGCAGGTAATTTACATTATGATGTAAGGAGGTCAGAGAGGCTAGCTGGCTGCCTGGGGTGCTGCCACTCCTCTGCACTCTCTTGCTTTGTGCTGCCGCCATGATAGGTTCTTCTCTGCCATGTGTCACTCTGCTTTGGAGTCAGGTGAGTATGGCCATGACCCTCCAGGAACTGTGAGCTAAATAAACCTTTCTGTTCTTCACTGTGGGTGTCAGGTATTTGTCCCACCAATGAGAGAAGAGTAACTAAGATAGTGGCTGAGACAATCACGGTACAATTTTGTAATTGGTCCATCATCCCAGAATTTACATAATCTACAAGAGTTAACCTACAGCTCACACAAGGTACACGGCACAGATTATTACTCCAATGTCTCATGTAAGTCTGTATCAAGGATCTGCTTTGGGAAGGCCCAATGGTCCATGGAGGAATCTAGAAAGTCTGTACCAGTGGGATGAGGGATCTGTGCCAGCAGGCTGGGGATCTGTAATGCAGCCAGGAAGTGATGCTCAAAGTAAGTACCAGGGCTCCCCCCCCCAACATACCACAGCCATCCTCAGCAACACTGAGATCACAAGCTCCTCTGACTATGGCAAAAAGTAAGTTCATATCAAGAAAGTTAGCATGAAAAGCTCCTTTAGGAACCAACAGCACCACCTCTATCACTCCCATGTTCCTTTTAACATTGTTGAAAACAATCCTCAGGTGGGTCTTCCACACCCAGCACCAGGATAATTTAATTTAGTTAGGCGCTATAAGTTGCCCATCACTTTTCAATCCACCCATGGGGTCAAGAATGATGAGACTCACATGACCCAATATTTTACATTATTCTTTAATGCAAAATCATGTTGTGAAATGTATACTAACTTTTCTTTTGCCCTGCTATCTGGGCTTCTAGTTGTAAATTAACAGGTAGAATAACAATTTCTTACAGGATGTGTGAGTGTAAATGGTCAGATGCCCTGAAACATCTTGGGGAAGGAGGATGGCATCTCAAATGACTCTGATCTTGGTTTGCTCACCCTACCAGTGGAAATCACAGGCTCTGTCCAGGATGTGCTCTGCTGTCATTCAATCTGAGAAAGGCTCTTCCCCATTAGCAAGGGTCCATGCTCCATCTCTGCACAGGAGACTAGAAGAGTGCTAAGCTTATACACAAGACTGGCAGGTCTTTCATTATAGTATCTTCTTTTAGTAACACTTTTGTGTTCGTCCCTTGTGGTGACGCATTCAGGAAGAAGTAATGATTCTTCCAGATAAGAGCAGGAGACAGATGCTTTCTTATGGTGAAGGAACACAGACATGCCTACGAGAGGCCACATGCAGTCAACCACATTTTTGTACTTTCTGACTTCACTCTGTGGACTTTCGGACACTAACCTCTCCCGGTTTCTTATTTTCTCAACTTCTTCCTCTGCTCATATTTTATTCAATATATTAGTATTCAGACTCAATAATAGATGACATTCAGACACACAGTTGTTTGTAATCTTTTTAAAAATGGAAATGTACTTTCTATTTTTGTTTTATTTGGGGGGATAAATATGGGATTTCTTTATTTATTAGGATGTAAACTGTGAATTTTAGAGAAATATTTCTTTCATTTCTTCTTTCTTTTTTTTTTGGGGGGGGAGGTGTGCCAGGGATTGAGCTCAGGACCTTGTGCTTGCCAGATAAGCACTTATTCCACTGAGCTATGTCCCCAGCTCTAGAGAAATATTTCTGAAATGAACACATAACATGAGATTAATAATAGATTGTACATTATAAATACATTATTTACAAACTTAAATGAATATAATAATAAAAATTGTGTAAAACAAAAATGAAGAAGTAATTTACATAGTAGCCATACAATAGTTCATCCTGTGCCCAAATCATGTTTGTAATCTTGAAACATTTGATCTGTTACTGTTTTTTTTTTTTTTTTTTCTATGTGCAGTTTTCTGGACCCAGTCCCTCACCCAAAATTCCCATAGATGAATAACCCAGACCTCACGCTGACCATCTCTGTTCTGTGCTATTTCCCATCTCAGCCAGCCCTTGGGGAATTGGCTCAGAAAGGTCTTGGTTTCATAATGTTCACACTGAAATGGCAATGCTTCAAATGATAACTAGGAATTCATAACATTGTGCTACAGACTGAATCACTTAAAGAATGGAACTTTGTTTTCTCACTTTTCAGGAAACTAAAATTCTTAGATCAAGGTATGGGCTGGGCTGGTTCCCTCTGAGATCCCTCGCTTTGGCATGTCTTTTCTTGTGTCTTCCGTCTGAGTGTCTGTCCTGATCTTTCCTTGCAAATAAACCTGACATGCTGGGTTAGAACTCTTCTGACTTATTTTAGCCTTATTCCTTCGTGTACCACCTGATTTCTAAATATCATATTCTGAGGGTCTGAAGGTTAGAGTTCCTATGTACAGATTTGAAACAACACAATCTGGCCCATTATAAGATATTCCCAAAATACTTACAGGATACATCAGTCCATTAAAAACTTCTAATACTAAAATAGACTGTAATGTGAATGCATTTAAAATAATTGGTTATGGTGGGCATGGTAGCGCATGCAAGGATCAGTGTGAGTTCAAGATCAGCCTGGGCAACAAAAGTGAGCTCAAGGCCAACCTGAACTGCATAGCAAGACCCTGCCGCAAAAAGACTAAATAAATAAATAAATAAATAAATAAATAAACAAAATAAGTGATTAATTGACCTATCACATAAGATATGAGGAAGGAAGTCATAAGATATAACATCTGAAATTTTTAGTATTTACAGTAAAACAAAAATGAATTTAAAATGTCTTGAAGTGAAGGGAATGAAAAGAATAGGGTATGCAAGTAAAACCCTACACAATTTATAATAGAAGACTATTGTTTCTTCTCATAACATATATAATGAAAAATGGATATATAATCTTATTAGTTAATATAATAATAACAATATAATAACAGAAATACAAATGAAAAGTCTATTTATTTCTTTATGTCTTTTTTTTCTCTTGTTTCAGAACTTTTGTTTATTTATTTATTTTTGTGGCCGGCTTAGCCTGCCCTGAGGGCAGGGCTGGCACAGCATGTGGTGCCGGGGATCGAATCGCGGTTTCCGCAGCCACCCAAGCTTTGCTAGGCAGGCACTTTAGACCTCTAAACCATCTTGCCAGTCCTAGGCGTGATTCTTATCAGTGCAATTCAGCCTCAGTTTAATTTACTCCTTAGCCCACTCTATTACCAAACAATTCAATTGGAAGTTTACTCCTACCGTGTGCCGTATAATACAATGCTCCTAATTGTTCAGCAGAGCTCATATTCACTCTGGTTTGTGCTCACTTTTTTTTTTTTTTTCTGTTCCTAGGAACAGTGGAGCGGTCCTCAACATGAGTCTACCCATCCGCTCTCAGAGCACAGAAGACATGCCAATGAGTACTTGTATTCCTCATCCTGTGTTCCACGGACCCATGAAGATTTTGAACTACCTGAAGTCCTTCCCCAAGTTGATCACACATTAGTACTTCTTTGAAACACAGTGCTCTCCTCAAAAATACTTATGAAAAATGAAATTTTGGCAGTATCATTCTAACTATGGGCTTAGTATCTTTGTTTTTATTTGTATTTTTCTTTTACCCAAATATCTCACTATCATTATTTCCTCTTGCATACATTAATTCACCAAATAGCTAATAAATATACAGTGTGTCGGGCACAGCATCAGACCCCTGGGAAAGAGTCTCCCTGCATTTACTGGCTGCTACACTGAGCCAGGTCCAGCCCACCAGTCACCATCACAACAGCACTAGCAAGAGGTTTACATCTCTTTAAGTCTCTAAAACGTCTCCCCTATACAGAAATGATTACAGTCAGGACTGTAGTCTGTTGTACCTCTGTCTTTTTGAAATGCGACCTCTGAGAAAAACCTTATGGTCCAGGACAGAGCAATGACTAGGTTCCCGCCTTTTGCTGTTGTGTCCTATCCTTATGTGTTCTCTCCCATTCTAGAGATCTGATTAACCACCCACAGGTATTGGTAGGGTTCGTGTGCATGACTAGATGATAGCACATTACCCCTCAATAGAGGATGTATGTTGTAGAAAAGAGGACCAGATGTACCGGAGATGGAAAGAGCTGGGCTTGAGACTACATTTCATGACTCTAGCCCACTAATTCCTTAATCTCTGCAGGCCTCTTTGCTTTTCCCTGTAACACAAAGACAGTCATTCTCCCCTGGGAGGGTAGCTCTGGAAATCAGAGATCATAAACAAGATATTCATCTCTTGTCTGTGTTCCAGGAGTGCCAGTGGCGAGCCTCTGAATTTCTGCAGGACACGACCTACACCGACCAAGGGGAGTGTGCTGCTGCGCCCATCAATGTGACCGTCCTGGCAATGACCTTGGTGGACCTCACCATCAGCTTAGTAGGGCTGGTGGGAAACACAGTTGTGCTTTGGCTCCTGGGCTTCTGCGTGCGCAGGAGCACAGTCTCAGTCTACTTCCTCAACCTAGCTGTTGCTGACTTTGTCCTCCATGGCTGCACTGTAGATTCTGTGAACAACTTTGTCTACTTCTCCCACTTCACTTCAGTCATATTCCCCATGATGATGCGTTTCTACATCGCCGGCCTCAGCATGCTCGGTGCTGTTAGCACTGAGCACTGCCTGTCTGTTTGGTGGCCCATCTGGTACAGACACCGCAGACTGAGACACGTGTCAGCTATCGTATGTGTCCTGCTCTGGTACTTATTCTTGTTGCTGAGTACCTGGTACTCATTATTGTGACTTAGAATTTAAGTTTTTCTATTATTCCTGCTTGATGATGTTTTCCATCATCTCTGCCTGGCTGACCTTTCTATGTGTGGCTCTCTGTGGGTGTGGCCTAGCCTTACTGCTGAAGATGCTCTGTGGCTCCAGGAGGAAGTTGCCACTGAGCAGGCTTCACGTGACTGTGGGGCTCTTTGTTCTGGTCTTCCTCCTCTGTGGCCCGCCTATAGGCATCATGGATTCTCTGTTGTCCTGGTTTACAGAGACCAGTGACTGGATTTACTGTGATTTGATTGCTTTCTTCTTATGTGGTATCAATAACAGTGCCAACCTCCTCATTTACCTCTTTGTTGGCTCCTTTAAGCATAATCAGAAGGGGAGGCAGCACCAGTTCCTGAACCTCGTCCTGGAAAAGGCCTGGGAGAATAAAGCTGAGGTAGACAGGAGCGGAGCAAAGCTTCCTCAGGATAGCGTAGAGATATCAGGGTCCCTTTCTCTCAGTGATTCTATATTTGCAAGGGTTCATACAAGTAGCCCCTCTGCAAGATTATAGAGAAGATTGTGTAAGGTCAAGCCTCACACCTATATGCATGTATTGACACATTGACATAAATGTGTAGAAATGCATATACCCTTTTAATTAAATATTGTCTGTTTTAACATTATAATCACGAAGTTGAATAGTTGTAATGTAGGTCATGTGCCTCCAAAGACTGACATACTTATGATTCTCATTCTCATATGGCTTACTTTTCTGTGCAGTACTGTTCTCTATCTCATCCTGGAACCAGAAAGCTGCAAGGGAAGATATAAACAAGGATCCTGAGCTAAAATCCACGACAGCTGTTATGGTTTATGTCTAGCTGTCCCTCCAAAGCCTATTGCAATCATGCATGGGGCGGGGACTTCTACAGATTGAGGATTGACTCATGAGTCACTGGGATTATGTGTTTTAGTACTGATGACAATATGGGTCTGAATACTGCCGGGAATTATAGGTGTGGCCTGAGGCGGATAGGCTAAGGCAGAGAGCCTGATGTAATATAAAAAGAGAGACAGAGAGACAGACTCGAGCTGTTGCTCTCTGCTCCCCCTGGTTGTTCAGTTGCCTCTGTCACCACTGTTGCTGTTCTATCGTCATGAACTGCTGTTCTCTGCCATATGCCGCTCTGCCTTGGAGCCAGCCAAGTATGGACTGGAACCTCCAGTCACTGTGAGCTGAATAAACGTTTCCTTCCTTCATTTTGGGTGTCGGGTATTTGTCACAGCAAAGAGAGAAGAGTAACTAAGACAACAGTCGACATTATTTCCTATCAGACTCTAACACCTGTAAGTTTGGTGATTTGAGGGAAAATGTACCTCCCTTTGTCATAAAGTGAAAGACACACAGGGTTCATTGGTCAAGGAAATTTAAGAGGTTTTAGTGACAGACAGAGCAACTGTTAGCTGGCTCCTGTCAAGGAGGTGGCCGCCTGGGGAGGCACAATATCCATAACACATCAGTACCCCTTTTGCCAAGTTTCAATGTGTAAAAAAATAATGCAGCTGTGGCTCTCCACGAACTTTTGAACCTAACCATCCTATTCAGGCAAAGGAACAGAATCCTGGGAAATGAAAGTTGTCCTCAAGAAGTTGATGCTACAAACCATCCCTTATGAACTGGGTGCTATCCATAGCTCCTGAAACCATACTTAATTCCAAACTAAGACAATGCCAAAGAGAAGCCTCTCCCTGCTATGTCGCTAATACACAACAGGCCATTGTCCCACGACTTTCGCCATGACTGAATCAAACTCTGTCTGTGGGGCTGTAATGGAATAGGGAAGGAGAACACCTGCCATGACGCCTGCAGTTTCATTGCAAACTTAGGTGAACCTCCAGTCTTCTGTCAGCAGTATTGAGACTCAAGGACCTTTTACCTATGTTGCTGTCACTCTCCAAGGTAAGAGATACTTAGCCCTTGCTTTTCTTTTTTTGTCTTTTTGAGACAGGGTCTCGCTATGCAGTTGAGGCTGGTCCTGAGCTCACTTTTGTAGCCCAGGCTGGTCTCGAACTCACACCAATCCTCCTGCCTCAGCCTCCCGAGTGCTGGGATTACAGGCGTGAGCCACCACGTCCGGCTAGCCCTTGATTTTTCTTTTGTGCTGCGATCACTGTTTTGTGCTGCACTCGCCAGGCGGGTGCTTCTTCCTCCGGGCCATCTCCCAGCCCTCTCCTAGTACTTTCAGTGATAACCTGTGGAGAAGTTCACTTTTCTGCACACTTAACCTACCTTTCAATCTGCATCCAAGCCCACATAACTGCCTTTCCTTCCATATGAGGGAACAGTCTCTAATCTTATTCTAAACAATCTTACAGGGGCCCGGCGGGATGGCTCAGTGGTCTAAAGCGCCTGCTTAGGAAAGCTTGGGCGGCTTCAGGGACTGCGGTTCTATCCCCGGCACCACATGCTGCGCCAGCCCTGCTGTCGGGGCCGGCTGAGCCAGCCATAAAAAAATGAGTGAATAAACAAACAAAGGTTCTGAAACAAGAAAAATAAAATAAAATAAAAATTCTTAAAAAAAATAAAAATGACAAACATTTTAATTCAACAGCAGCATAATGTACAAGAAAAAAAACATTGCAAGAAATGCTTTTAAATTTTTGCCATTTGTACAGAACAAATAAATGAGTAGTAAGGGGCTGGGGAGATAGCTCCGAGGCACAAGTGCCTGCTGGGCAAGTGCAAGGTCGTGAGTTCGAACCCTGGTCCCACAAAAAAATAAATAAATAAAAAAAAATAAATGAGTAGTAAAGCTGAAATGGAGAAAAAAATAATAGGATGCTACATATGACTATTTACATTACTTCTAGAGACAATTTGGCACATTTTAAAAACCAAATAATTAAATACTGTGATATAAATTTACTTCTCAGAGCTGCTATAAAAAAAGAATCAAAATGGAAAGCATAACAAGCTCTGACCTCTGGAAAATGGTATTGTGAGAGGAACCACAGAGGAGCTTGACTTTGCATACGCCGTGACTTGGAGGGCAAGGTCTCAAAGTGGTACTGTCTACTAAAGAGTAAATGAATACGAAAGGGAGATTAATGTGATCATGGGTGTTGCATGGCCCTATGCAGTATTTTACCATCTATCTAAATTTCTGATCATAAAGTCTTGCTTTGCTTCCTCAAGTACTTTCTGAGGCAGGCTCCTTACGGTAATTACTAGCACTGCTAGATGGGAAATAGCGCTCCCTAAGTCACAGTGAGTCAGCTGTTACTAAGAGAGAGACACTTGGTGTGGGAAGATGGGTGAGGCTGCAAGTGTTTGCCCTACTGGATTTTGGACTTGCTTTGGTACCATTGCTGGTGTTCTGTTTGTAATTTTTGGAGATGAAATGTCTTATCTAATGCCACTAATGTTGGAAGTATTTAAGGGTCTTTTTTATTATTATAGGGGTTCAAAAAGAAGAGTTTACTTTAAATCTCAGAAGAGACTTAAGGTTTAAACTTTTCAGCAATGGTGAAACTTTTCAGACTTTGAAAACTCTCAGACTAAACTTCTCTTGCATGAAGGGATATTCATGAGTCTTGGTGGGGAGCAGGATCAGAATGTTGTGGTTTGTGTCCAGACATTCCCTAAAAGCTTTACATGGTCATAGAGCTTCTTTCAGAGGTGGTTGAATCCAGAATGTTAAATGCTATGGTTAATTGTATGTGATTAGTAGTTGGGCATTGCTCACACTAGGACTGAGGGTGTAAGTGCCACGCCCACCCTAGGGCGGGTAGCCTGTGTACAGTATAAGGTTCCCCTTGTTGCTTTTGCTACTTTGCAGTCATTAGGAACTGTTCTCTGCAGTGTCCCTCTACCAAGCCACTCTGTCATGGAGCCAGCCAATTATGGACCAAAACTTCTACAAAACATGAACTAGATAAATCATTTCTCCCTTTAACTTTGGTTCTGGGGTATTTTATCTCAGAAATGAGAGAAAAGTACCTCAAACATCAATGTACAGTGTATCAAAAACACGGACCCTATGGCAGCTTGTCTGTTTCTAGTCACACGATGTGATGTTAGGAAACAATTGGTTATTCTTTCTGTTCACTAATTCAACATTGCTATTATAGCTTCCACTCATATAAGAGCTTTCACCTTCCAACAAACCACTATCTCCCAGTGGAGAGCAATGTGCACGCTCATAATGAGAACACCACTTTGTGGTTTTCCATAGGGATTCTCCTACCAATGCCACTCTTCCATAGTTGTCAGACCTCATCCTCACTCCTCCTCTATACCATGGGCCAATTCAGATTGCATAAATATCTCCTCCCCACTATGTGTCAAAATGCTTCCAGGTTAGTGGACACCTGATAGTGACTCCCCATTTAGATATATTTCTGTGGTCAACTTCAACTATTTGGCATACAGAGGTAAGGTTTTAAATACACACATCTGACCTCAAAAAGTATTTTGATGAATGAGATTTTCCTCATCACATTAAATTTGTGCGTCCTGAAATCTTTCCATGATTTTATTTTCTACTAGCCAAATCTAGCATTAATTTATCTATCAATTTACATACCCTTTAAATAAATATTGAGGACACAGGTTTCTCTAACCAAAATTATGCACCTGTGATACAAAGTATGCTCTGCCTTTATTGCTCTGACATGCTGAGCCATTTCCAGCCCATCAGGGTTAGCCATCTTCCTGGTCTGAGTAGTAGTTACCCAGCTTTGAAGAGCTTTCTTAGTCTTTGGAAGGCTCTTGGCCCTCCTCTGTGTCAGAGGCAAAGAAATAACCAAGCAGCAGTGGAGTTCTAAGTTCCAGAGGCCAGACGACCAGAAAAATAACTTCTCTTTATCTCCACAGGAGCACCATGGGAGGATTTCTCTACATAAAATTGAGCATGATACCTCCCCACCACCAAATTGACCTCACACGAATAAATGAAGGGACATGGTCCTTCCTAGAGCTTTCAACATAGAATTTATGATTTTCAATCCTGTTGTGAAAGGATTACTTACAAATCCAAGGATACAGTTGTACAAAATAAATACGAGGCTTTTGTAGATGAATTAATGCAACTAGGGACAATCCTGGAAAGTGAAATAAATCATACCCTCAGGTACAAATATTGCAGTGTCCCACTAGTGTCAGAACCTGAAAGAGTAAATAAAATCTGAAAGTTACAACGCATACTGTTCAACGGGAAAAATTGTTCAATGAGAAGATTAAACTGTGTTGAGGAAAAGGACAAAACGAAGAAGGGAAAAGAATATATTTATGTATATATGTAGGACAATTTGTATAATTGTACTGCCTGTTTCTTTAGGTTGTTTGAAAGGAGTTAAAGATTAACATTTTTTCTTTTTATTCTTAATTTTAAAATCTCTTACAATTTTTTTTGTTGCTGTGTTAGGCCTGTAAACCAATTTTACACATGTACATCTGGTAACATTAACAACTGACTTGCAGACAACATCATACAATACAGCAAACATTATGGAATTCCCGTTTCTTTTCTTTTTTTTTTTACAACTCGAAAGCTTTATTCATCTGCTGGAGCTGGAGCAATGTAAACTGCTGGAACCTCTCACTTCAGTATGCTGTCATCCCGGGCTTCGGCCAGTTCCCACTTGATCCGTTTCAGCTCATCCTGCCTCTTCTCCTCTGCGGCCACCCTCCTCTCTTCCTCTGCCCAAGGCTTCAGGTAACTGTAGCGCTTGGCTCCGTAAGCGATGCCGACAACCAGGGCGGAGTTGCCGCCGAGCTTGATGAGTGGAGAGACCTGTACCGACGCGGCGGCACCATCTTGTCCCTGACCTCCCATTTCTTTGACTAATGAAATTTTGTATTGTTTCTATGCTGTATCTTTAGTACTATTTTGCATTCATTAAAAATAAAAAAAAAATCAGAATGAAGTCAGAGAAGTATCATTTTTTACAATTTAGAAGATTGTGCATATATAATTATGTGAGGTATAGACCCAATTTTAATTTTTGGTTAAGCTTTCCACGAAAGCCTATAATCTTTTTCCCTGATGTTAGGAGCTGATGTCTACAGGAAAAGAAATGAACCATGGGAAATGGGAGAAAACCTTGTTAGGACAAGTTAGTGTCAGTGTCTCTGATTTCCTAAGAAGAGCAGTGATTTCCAGTGGAAGTTGGCTGCCTTCATCAAGGAACTACACACATGCCTGGGGCAGCAGTTTGTGTGAGAGAGAATACAAGGGAAGTAGGAACAAGGGAAGGTACAGCTTTCATCTCATGACAATGACAGAGCAATCTGAAAGGCAGCAACAGGCCTCAGCATATCAATACCCTTCCACAAAACTACTGTTATTTGGTTTCCAACTTCCCTGTTGTGATGCCTGCCTTGGCCAGAAACTTGCAGGAAAAGAAAGTCTGAGGAATGTACTTAGGATCACTGATCTGTCACTGGGACATAGCATCCTTTGTCCACAACTGAAATGTAGGAAGACTCTTTGGCTCATGATTTAAAAATATTCAGTCTATACAACAGTGGCTTCAAAACAAATATGACAAAAAACAAGATGGTGGGGGTCAGCTCCATGCATCTGGCAATCAGGAAGCAGAAAAAGAAAGAGGGGAGAGTGATGAGAATACAACCTTCCCTGCCAGTCCTCCACTGATCTTACTCTTCTGAACAGGCTTCGCTTCCGAACATGCAACCCTAGGGAATTTACGTCTAAGCCGTAACCGTCGTCTAGCCTAAAGTTTACACATTCAAATCATCACTATAACCCTTATGAGCATGATTTCCACTGACATATACCTAAGTTATAGAACTCTCACTTGTGAGGCAGTCAGTGGTTGCTCCACTCATTTGGACACGCCTAAGTCTTTCTAAATATTCTCAGAGCAGCGCATGAAAGAAATATGGATTCTTTCCTCTCATTTTGCTCGAGTGTTCTAATGCCTTAAGTTGTATTTCCTTTTCAGCTTTTCCATTTAATACAAATCTAGTGCCATTACTCTGAGCACTCAGGTTTTCATTTACTAAAAGAATACTGTGAACACATGGAGCAAAATAGTGGAGCAACAACAGTGCTTTTGACTGTGCAGTACAACACGCTGAAGTGCTTTTATGTTTTGACTTGCTTTGTTTTCAAGGGATTTGAGGTTTTTTTTTGTTTTTTTTTTTTTTTGCCCACCAGTCCCAGCTACTGCTGAAGCAAGATGCCATGCTCTTCTCCTGTCCCCAAAGCATGGTCTTCTTCCTTGTATGGATAGACAACCCTTAGTCAAAATGAGCTCTGAGATATCTGTCTTTTTAACTCATCCATTAAAGAGAACATTTCCGGCCCAAGATTGGTAAATATCTGGGTCCAAAGACTTTTAATCTTCTTTCCTGCTCTTTCTGAGTCTATTCTCTTCCTTTTTCAGAAATTCTGAAGACTTGGTGTAAAAGCTGGCCAGATTTGGTGAAGAGGTCTTAGGGTCTTACTGCAGTATAGAATGTTCTCATTTCAAGAGAGCTCAGTAACTATAGTAAGGTGAGACTACAACTTATCTATGAAAACTGAGTTTCACACAAGATTCCATGACTTCTGGCCTTTGTAAATGGCTTTGTGGAAGTAGTTTCCTGTTTATTTGGAGATTAAGTATGGTTTATGGTTTTCTCAGATTGAAACTGACAAGGCATAGGATGTGATGTTTTATTGTATTTTTAAAAACCATGAATAGGGGAAAATTATAGCCACTTGTCTCTCAAATAAAGTACTTCTGTCTAGAATATATACACAATTTTAAAAATCAGGCCTCAAAAATTCAAAGATCCATTGTAAAGATGGGTGCCTGAGATGAATAGGTTGAGACATTCTCTGGTGTCTATAAGAAGCTCACAGGCAAGGACGTTAATTTTGAATGCCCAGAGTTACAGTTGTAAGAAGTTGTAAATGTTAAAATAAAGTTATCATTCATAAAAAAATAAAGCAAGACCTATATAACTGAAAATGTAACTTTTGTATCTGATAAAGTCAGTTGAATCTCCTCAGGTTTTACCCTGAAACCACGGACAGCGGTTTATAGATCTTTTGTCAGTATTAGCCATCTGGATGAGTCATGGTCATTGCTTCACCAATTTGATCTTTATGAAAGCCTGAGAAAAATTTTTCTCTCTAGGTGACTCTCCTTAGGTACACTACACAACATCAATCATTTTCCTCTGTGGCCCCATAATTTCCTTGATCAGAAAGTTTTGGACATGATTGAGTTATAAGATGTCACAACATAGGTTCTCTTATGTTCTGAGTCCTCACTGACCTTGAAGGGCTAGGGCCAAAATATTGGCTACACTTTCAGTCCATATCTTTCTAATTTTGACCTGCAAACTTTAGTTGAAAAACATACAGAAGCTTAATGATATTATTACCCTGTAAGTAGTTAAGCTTATCTTCACTATCTGTCTGAATATCAAACGCCCTATCTTTATACTTTTTTATCCCAAAGAGTTACTGTTTCTGTTATAGTATTTAGATCTTTGATCCATTCTGCCTATAGTTTAGAGCATGGTGATAGGCAGGGGTCTACTGTTAGCCTTGGAAGGTGGAAAGCCAGTTTTCCAGTACTATTTATTAAAGAAGGTACCTTTGTTCAGTGAGCATATCTGGCCCCTTTGTGAAAGATAAGGTGTTTCAGTATCTTTTTAGTTGTGTCTGCATCTTCTAATCGGTTCCGCTGATCATTGGGTCTGCTTTTGCCAGTACCACAATGATTTTATCACAATAGCTTTGCAATATAATTTTAAGCCAGCAATTGTAATACCTCCTGCATTTTTATTGCTGCCCCAAATTGATTATGCTACTCTTTACTCTTATTGGAGTTTCATATGCCATGCCTAACCATAGGTCAGATTCTTTCCCCATGTCTCAGAAATTTTCCACTACTACTTGTGTGCCCATATTTGGAGCTGAGGATGTGCATTTGTGCACAACCAAACAAATTCTATCTCATATATAGATTCATATAACCACTGCCACATACAAAAGTATTGAACTATAATGCTACCATGCAAAATTTTCTTGAGTTACTTTTTTTTCTTCACTACCAGCTTCCCCTTTAATAAAACATGGAAGGTTATGTGACAGGAAAAGGGATGTATGACCATTTACAACCCCAAAAAACCTCTGTACATGTCTAGCGCCGGGCAGAGGGAAGACAGGCAGGGACGCGGCAACAGCCGGTCAGCCTTATTTGTAGAGGATATCGTAGTGTCCCGGCTGGTAGAGAAGGTAGACCTTGGGCTTGGAGCCCTCGGGGAAAGACGCGCGGGTTGGTGGTGCCGCCGTCACCTCAGTCCATGTACTCCACTTGGATGGACACGGTGAGGGCCTGGGCCAGCGCAATAACGTGGATGTGGTCGCTCTCCTTGCACATGGGCTCCACTTCCTGCTGACAGAACTCTTTCACAGTCCGCCTGCCCTCAGTGAAGTGCTTGAAGAACTTGCTCTCATGCTGCAGGTAGCCCGAGGTGAGGAGCCGCAGGTACACCACCACGTAGTCCGAAGTGCTCTGGTCATTGAAGGAGGCCAGCAGATCGGCTACAGAGGTCTGCTTTTCCACCTGCTCAATCAGGCCCATGAACGTGTTGTGGAAATCCTCAATGGTGAATTCAGTGAAGCCTTGGGACACCAAGTCCTCTTCGCTCTTGGCAGACACAGCCTTGAATCGCTGCAACTCCTTGCTGTCATCCAGCAGTGCCTTCAAGTGGGAGAATCCAAACGCGCAGTAGAAGCACTTTTCATCAGGCCTGGTCGTTGGATGTACGAGTACTTTTTGTGGAGGTCCTTGATCTTCTGTTGGTAGGCGCTGTCGTCCTCAGCATACTCCTTGTGCAGGACTGAGAGCTCCTGCTGCTCTGACACCAGAGGGTTTTGCACTGCAATCTCTTGCTGAATTCAGTCCTGCTGAGCCGTGATAGCTTCATCATAAGCCAGACAGTGAACACCTTCGGCTTCGCTGCCCAGCGACTCCTGCTTCTGCTGCTAAGGTTCCTCCACCGCCATCTTTAAACCCTTGAGTTATCTTTTGCAGAAATCTGTTATCATTCCACTGCTAAAAGCCTGTGTTAGGATGAATCAGATATTGGTCTCAAGAACCTTCAAAAGGTTCATCATATTGATCATAGCACTATGTAACACTAAAACTATGCTTGGAATGCATGCCACTCTTGTCTTTTTGATGTGTACTGCTGCCAGTGTAAACTTAGTTACTGTCATTCTCTCTCGCAAGAGTAGTACTTGAAAATAAGAGACTGGGCCAAATACCATAGTCCTGACAGGCTACAATTTTGTATTTCCTTGAATTTCCAAATATCTGTGTCAAAATTGTGGAACTGCTTCTATCACATTGTATGGAACATTATTAGAATATCAATGATGGTCAGAAAAATATCAATTCCAAGCTAAGTCAAAGATATTTGATACTCAGAAAGCCAGTGATGATAAGCTCAAGTACCTATGCTATAGTGTAATAGTATCACAAAGCTTTTCTGCTGGAGGGTTAAGAATGTAAGTTAACAGACCAAAAATTGGAGAAAAAGAAGGGCTATGAGGATAGCCAATATTTTGGCCCTAGCCCTTCAAGGTTAATAAGGACTCAGGATATAAGAGAACCTGTGCTGTAATATCCTATCCTATAACTCAGAGGTGTCCCAAATTTCCTGGTCAAGGAGATTATGGGACCTCAGAGGAAA
>PVJA010018864.1:26120-39184 GCA_004027025.1 Myocastor coypus
TTTAGGAGGCTTAGATTCAATAGCCTCCAACATCACAAGCTTCACTGGTGGCCCACTGCAACTGCAGAACATTTGACTGTGTATGCATCTGCTTCTTCTTAGTCCAAAGAGAAGTATATTCTTTTCCTTTCTTCTTTTTTTTTTCTTCTTAGCAACATCAACAGGGAGGTGGGTCATGCCCACACACTGTGCTCTGTAGAACTATTGTGAGGACAATATGCAATGTGTCAACTTTTAAAAAAAAGAAAGGGGAAAAGAAAAAAAAAAGTAATGTCGATTGAATGTGTTAATGTTTAATTGTTTGATCAATCTTATATACCTATTAATCTAAACTGATCTGATGATGAAAATATGTGATATAACCATTGTTAAATTTAAACAATAAAAATATGGATAGGAGAGGAAAAAAAATAAAACCCTGTGTCATCACTAACCTATTTTTCACCTCATCTCTATAATTTAACATATCAAGGGCCCGGCAGGACGGCTCAGTGGTCTAAAGCACCTGCTTAGGAAAGCTTAGGCGGCTGTAGGGACCGCAGTTCGATCCCGTCACCACATGCTGCGCCAGCCCTGCTCTCAAGGCAGGCTGAGCAGGCCATAAAAATAAATAAATAAACAAACAAAAGCTCTGAAACAAGAAAAAAAATTTTTTAAACATATCAAAAATATTATATAAACAGAATCAACCAGAATATAACATGTGCAGTTTATTTTTAGCAGTGTGTTATCTTCCAAATATAGTATAGTTGCTATCATTATCAATACTTTCTCAATGATATTTTAGATTTCCTGGCTGGCATTTCATTAGACGGATGCGCCATTTAAAAAAAAAAAAAAAAAAAAACTATTCAAAAGAGGAAGAACACTTTGTGTTCTCATTTTGCTGTACTAAATGAAACCGTCACAAATATTTTTGCATATAAGTTTTAAAATACATTTTAACAGTTTTGATAATGAAATCATAACTGTATCTATTAAGTTGGTTGGAAAGTTTAGCTGTGTTTACACAATGGGACATAACTGATTTCAACTACTGACCATATCCATTACCTATTTCATCTATGATAAGACATACCAGACTTCATCTCGTAATTATTCTGAAATATTTCATACATTATTGTTGACTGCAACAGTAATGCTGCTATAAAAATAAACTTCAGAATCTCTTCTGTCTGAAACTCTGTAACCTTTGCACAGTTGAGCACATCTGCCTCGCCATCTCCCTGTTGGAAAAGCATTTGATCCATCTTAATATGGACTTTTTTTTTTTACGCATTTAGGACAGGGTCTTATGTAGATCAGACTCGTAGTGATTCTCCTGTTTTCAATCTCCCAAAGTGCTGGAATTACAGGTGTGTGCCACCACACCCAGACTTGATCATGGTCTCGGCGCATCCTGCGGGTGGGTTGGGGCTGGCACAGCATGCCGGGGATCGAACCCCAGCCACTGCGCTCTGCTGAAGCAGCATCTTAATATGAAGAATAAGAACAAGTATAAATTTAATACTGAGAGATAACAAATAAAAATGGAAAATATAGGTAATAATGGCCTTTCAAAGTGGAATTCAGAGAAAATTTTACTTACCTGTCCTTTGGAAATAAAGAATATATATGGAAGGTGCCATCTCCAACCAGCAGACACGTTTGGGGACCATCAGAAGCTCCTGTTTCTAGCCGGTGGACAGGCTCTGCCGGAACCTCCCACCTTCAGCCAGCAGACAGGCCCTGCCAGAATCACCCGCATACAGCCAGCAGACAGACCTGTTGCTGGCCAGGACCTCCTGCCTCCAGCCAGTGGCCAACCCCTGCTGGAACCTCTTGCCTCCAGCCAGGAGCCAGGCCCAGAGCTCTGCCCAAACCTCTTGCCTCCAGACAGTGGCCAGACCCTGCTGGAACCTCCTGCCTCCAGCCAGCAGCCAGGCCTGGAGCCCTGCCAGAACCTCCAGCCTCTAGCCAGTGGGAAATCCCGGCACCCACTGGCACCCCTGGCCTCCAGCCAGGAGACAGGCCCAGCACCCCTGCCAAAACCTCCTGCCTCCAGTCAGCAGCCAGGCCTGGTGTGGAACCCTGCAGCTGAACTCCTGGCAGAGAATTTAAGGGCAAGATCCAGCCAGCTAATCCAGGAGCAGAACAAGTTGCCAGTGGAGTGCAGTGAGTTCACTTCCATGGGTTGCAGCTGCACCAAGTCCAGGACAGCAGCCAGACCCAAGCCAGGCCAAGCTGGACGATTTCAAACTTGGTAGATCCAGATCTGGTAAGCCAAAATGCACTGTTAGACCCAGATCTATGAGAGTATCCTCTCTCTCTCTCTCTCTCTCTCTCTCTCTCTCTCTCTCTCTCTCTCTCTCTCTCTCTCTCTTTGTCTCTCTCTGCCTTTCTCTCTCTATTGAGGAAGTGGGTAATGGGTAACCGGGATGAAAGTCTGCCTGGAAGACTCCAGGTACTTCAAGGGGAGGTGGTCAGACAGAACTTAGGGGAACTAATTTAAATACAAATTCCTAACTTAATACCTGCTTAGCTGTACAGTAATAATGCTTGCTGTTATGGTCTAAAATACAAACTCATTAATTAGAAAAGTTTGTTAATTGCTAAACCTCACTACCCATTGTGAGTGTTGCTGGTTATAATACTGTAAATACAAAACTGTAATTGACTTAACCACGTAATTTCCCTTGGGTAAGAATATCAGAAGGTGCTAAGGTAATTACTATGCTAAAGCTCTGCACCAGACGTCAGAGGACAGTGCTTTGCAAAATAACAAAGAGAAGGAGCAAAATGCATACTCAGGCCCTGAACCCACCCAGGATAAATGAGGAAGCGTTATCATTGAAGAAATTGGAAGCCCAATTCCTGAAATCCCTGAAATAATAGCATCTTAAGTAAAGAAACAATTGCGGAAAGGTATAGATGAAAGGAGATCAGAAATAATCTACAGGCCTGGCAGGATGGCTCAGTGGTCTAAAGTGCCTGCTTAGGAAAGCTTGGGCAGCTGCAGGGACCGCAGTTCAATCCCTGGCACCACCTGCTGTGCCAGCCCTGCCCTCAGGGTGGGCTGAGCCGGCCATAAAAATAAATAAACAAACAAACAAAAGTTCTGAAACAAGAAAAAAAAAAAGAAATAATCTACAAAGTATTAAAAGAAATGATACCTATAATGGAAGAATTACTAAGAAGACACTGGTAAAAAATAGAGGAGAATAGAAAAATGGTGAAAAAAATGAAAAAATAAAAAGAAAAGAAAAATGATGAAATCCTTGAATGAGCACTAATAGAATAAATAGAATGCATGAAACAGATTAACCAAGATATATAGGAAATTAAAACTTCAATCACAAGCTGGTGAAGCCATTTTTTGGACAGTTTTACTTTTTAAGATTTTCTTTTTTATTAATTTTATTTTATTTTATTTTATTAATTTATTTATTTTTTCTTGCTTCACTTATTTTTATGGCTGGCTCAGCCCACCCCAAGGGCAGGGCTGGCGCAGCATGTGGTGCCGGGGATCGAACCGCGGTCCCTGAAGCCGCCCAAGCTTTCCCAAGCAGGGGCTTTAGACCACTGAGCCATCCCGCCGGGCCCCTTTTTTATTAATTTTAATGAGAAAAAATGGCAATGAGAGTTTCAAAACAGGTTAGTAGGACAGTTTCAATAATTAATGCATTGCATATTTTTGTCCTCATAGTAGTTATGAAAAAAATAAAAAAATAAAAAGAAAAGAAAAATGATGAAATCCTTGAATGAGCACTAATAGAATAAATAGAATGCATGAAACAGATTAACCAAGATATATAGGAAATTAAAACTTTAATCACAAGCTGGTGAAGCCATTTTTTTTTGACAGTTTTACTTTTTAAGATTTTCTTTTTTATTAATTTTAATGACAGGTTAGTAGGACAGTTTCAATAACTAATGCATTGCATATTTTTGTCCTCATAGTAGTTATTCAGAGTAAAAGATGCAGATGTGATATCTCATCTAAACACTGTTAGTGCTTGGGGCCTGGCAGGATGGCTCAGTGGTCTAAAGCACCTGTTCAGGAAAGCTTAGGCGGCTGCAGGGACCGCGGTTCAATCCCCGGCACCACATGCTGCACCAGCCCTGCCCTGAGGGCAGGCTGAACCAGCCATTAAAATAAATAAATAAACAAACAAAAGTTCTGAAATAAGAAAAAAAAAAAAACCAAAATAAAAAATAAAAAAATTCTTAAAAAAAAACACTATTAGTACAAATCTTTTGTTTCATTGAACTAAGAGAAAGTAGCTGTATATCTATCCTATTTTTTTTATTATAAAAGGGTCCTTCATTTATATCCCCTTTTTTTGTTTTGTTTGCTCAGAGATGGGTGCTCCACTGCCATTCAAATATTGTGGATACATGAATTAAACAAAAATGAATTCAGCAAACACACGAATTCAGCAAAATATATGCAAAACTGGCAATGTCAGAAGATGTTGACTTGAGACTTTTACAGCTCAGCATATTAATATGGCTTTATTTTTTATACCTCCTCGTTATACTTTTCTGCTGGATGGCTAAGGTCAAGTTAAAGCAACACCTATATAATAAAAAATGCAACTTTTGTATCTGACAAGGTCAGTCACATTCCCTCAGGGTTTACCCTGGAACCGTGTACAGCAGCTTACTGATCTTTTGACAGTGTAAGCCATCTAGATGAGTCATGGGCATCGCTTTCGGCAAAAGATTTGAATGAAAGTGAAGATAGACTTTCACACCTTAAAGAAATCATTGCAGCTGGTGAAAAGATAAAAGCTCTTAAAAAAACAACTAGGATACAGGAAAAAATAATTCACTATCTGCATGACAATGCAAAGATGAGCAACATAAGACTAATAAGCATCAATGAGAAAGCAGGAGTCAATATAAACGATAAAAAATATGGGCAGAATAGCAGAAAACTTCCCAAATATGGGGAAACAATCTGACATTTAGGTAACTGAAGCATACAGAACTCAAAATAACATCGATCCAATTAAAAACACACCTAGGCATATAATAATCAAGATCCCAGAAATTCAGCACTAAGAATGGTATACTAAAAGCTGCTAGATGTAGGTGGGACTTGGCCCAGTGCCTAATATGAATAAGCTACCTCACTAGAAGGACATCCTGTCTGGTTAAGGTTAGCTATCAGTTGCTAGGCAACCTAGTGTCATACATGATGAACTTCACAACATGTAAATAAAGGACAGTTTTGTTGTAAAAGAGAATGAAATATATAGGATAGATATACAACTACTTTCTTTTTTTTTTTTTTTTTTTTTTTTTTTTTGTGGGACCAGGGTTCGAACTCACGACCTTGCACTTGCCCAGCAGGCACTTGTGCCTTGGAGCTATCTCCCCAGCCCCACTACTTTCTCTTAGTTCACTGAGGATGGAAGTTTTGCACTAATATTTAGACAAGATGTCATGTCAGTATCTTGTCCTCTAAATAACTACTATGAAGATAACAAAATGTAATGTATTAATTTTTGTAAGCATTCAGGTAACCTGTTTTGAATCTGTTTCATTGCTGATTTTTTCTCATTAAAATGAATAAAAATTATAAGAAAATGAATAAAAACTACTAGGGAAAAGAAACAGATCACATTTAAAGGAAAGCCAATCAAAACAACAGCAGATTTCTCTTCACAAGTCAAGAGCATGGAGCAAAGTCTTGCAAGATAACAAAGTTCAACAGAGACTGAAACAACCTGCAAAACTCTCAAGTTTAATGAGGAAGAGAAATACTTCTACAACAAAGAACAACTAACGAATTTCATGATAAAGCAAACCCTACACAGACTACTAAAAGATATTCTAGAGAGGGATTAAAATGACCATAACTCCATAAATCAGCATGGAAAGAACCCACCAAATAGGGCAAACAATTAAACATAGGGGAAAAATAGGTAGCCAACAGCACGAAAATAACACATCAAGCATAAGTCAGTATATCTTAGTTTTAATCATCAATGTAAATGGAGTGAATTAACCAAGTAAAAGAAACAGATGGGCTGAGTGGATTAGGAAGCAAAATCCAACAATATGTGTATACAAGAAATACGCTTAACTAACAAAGAAATTCACAGGCTGAAAATCAAAGGATAGAAAATGATACTACATGCGCCAGGACCTCAAAAAAGTGGGGACAGCAATCCTGTTCACAGACAACATAAATTTCAAGCCAAGAATCATCAAGTCAAATAAAGAAGGCCACTACATACAAGTTAGGGAAAAACTTAAAGAAGAAGTAACACTCAAAAATATGAATGCACCCAATATGGGAGCACCCAGCTCTATAAGACAATACTTAATGGACATGAAAAATCTAATTTCTAATATCACAATCTTAACAGGAGACTTTAACACCCCCTTCTCCCTAAAGGATAGGTCAAGTAGGCAAAAAATTAGCAAACCAGATCTTTGAACAAATGGATTTAGTAGACATATACAGAGCGTACCACAAACCACACCTGAATACACATTCTTTTCAGCTGCACAGGGGACACTTTCTAAAATAGGTCACATGTTAGTCCATAGGTCACACTTAAGTATATACAGAAAACAGAAATTATCCCATGCGTATTATCTGGCCACAGTTCAGTGAAACTGGAAATAAATGATAACACAGACCACAAAACCCATAAGTACATGGAAATTAAACAACACCCTTCTCAATAACCAATAGGTTACAGGTGAAATTAAGCAAGATGTTAAGCAATATCTATGATTCAATGAAAATTCAAGTACAATTTATTGGAATTTGTGGGACGCAATGAAAGCAGTTTTTAGAGGAAAATTTATAGCTTTAAACTCACACATTAGGAAAACAAAAAGGGAACAAATACATACCCTAATGTCACAACTCAAGCATCTAGAAAAAGAAAAGCAAACCAAATGCAAACCTCAAAGATGGGAGGAAATTACAAAGACTAGAGCACAAATTAATGCAATTGAGACAAAGAAAATGATAAATAGATACAAAATCCTCAATAAAGTCCTAGCAAGTAGAGTACAGCAAATCATTGAGGAGATTATGCACCTTGACAAAGTAGGATTCATTCCAGAGATGCAAGGATAGTTCAACATATGCAAATCTATAAATTTAATACACTATATCAGTAGATCAAAATCCAAAAACCACATGATCTTCTCAATTAATCCAGAAAAGGCTTTTGACATATTCCAACACTCGTTCATGATTAAGGGCCTACAATAATTGGAATAGATGGCCTCTACCTCAATCTGGTAAAAGTCATCTATAAAAATTCAATGGCTAACATAATTCTAAATGAGGAAAAACTGAAATCCTTTACTCTCAGATCTGGTAAAAGGCAAAGATGTCCTCTGTCACCATTCTTATTCAATATAATCCTGAAGTCATTATCTAGAACTATTATAAAAGAAGGAGAAATAAAAGGAATACAAACAGATAAAGAGGAAATCAAACTATCATTATTTGTAGATCACATGAGACTCTAATTGGAAGACTGAAAAAAATCCACCATGAAGCTACTAGAATTAATAGACAAGTTTAGTAGCACAGCAGATTGTAAGGTCAACAACTCTGGAGTTAATATAACTAAAGAAGTAAAAGATCTATTCAATGAAAATTACAGTACTCTGAAAACAAAAGATCAAAGATGTCAGAAAATGGAGTGATATTACTGGCTCCTAGATAGGAAGAACCAACATTGTAAAGATGTCCATAATCCCAAAATTTCTATGGAGATTTAATGCAATCTCTATCAAAATACCACAAACATACTTCCCAGATCTGGAGAAATAACTACTAAATTTATTTGGATCGAGAAAAAAACCTAGAATAGTATCCTAGGCAACAAAGCAAAGGAAAAAGACATTACAATCCCTGAATTGAAATTATACTACAAAGCTACTGTCATAAAATCAGTATGGTATTGTCAAAATTAAATCTGGGTATTAATGGCATAGAATAGAAGATGCAGATGCAATTACAACCACACTTAGCCATCTTTTCTTTCACAACAGTACCAAATATGTTCACTGGAAGAAAGACAGTCTCTAACAAATGGTGGTGGAAAATGGGCTCTCTGTATGCTGAATACTACAACTTGACTTGGTCTCTCACTATACACTACACTAAGAACAAAGTGGATTAGAGATCTGAACATTAAAACAGAAACATTAAATCCTCTGGAAGAGAAAGTAGGTGGAAATCTTGAAGATATAAGGGTAGAAACCATTTCATGAAGAAAGCCGCAACTATGTGGGAAATACTTGAAAGAATCAACAACGAAGATCTCTTCTTATTGAGAAGTTTCTGTGCTTCAAAAGAAATTACCAACAGAGTGAAACGTCAATCCACAAATTTGGAAAAAAAAAACTTAGCTAATAAACATTCAGAGAAAGGTCTTCTATCCGGAATTTCTAAAGAACTAAAAATCATCAAGGCCCTCAAATTTAAAGACACAATCCAAAAATGAGCATCCAAGGATGAGTACACACTTCTCAGAGGAAGAAATAAAATAGGCAAATAAATACAGGGAAAGAAAGAGTTCCACATCACTGACTGTTACGGTTTATGTCTAATTGTCCCCCCAAAGCCTCATATAGTCATTGGGAGGGGGCTTCTACAGATTGAGACTTGACTCATGAGTCACTGGGATTATGTGTTTTAATACTGATGAGATTATCGGTCTGAATAGGGCTGGGACTATGGGTGTGGTCTAGGGCAGATATCCTAAGGCAGACAGCCTGATAGGAATATAAAGAGAGACAGAGAGACAGACTAGAGCAGTTGCTGTTGCTCTCTGCTGCGCTGTTTGATTGGCTGCCTCTGCCACCATTTTGTTGCTGTTCTGCCATCATGAACTGGACGCTCTCTGCCCTGTTCCACTTAGCCTTGGGCCAGCCGAACATGGATTGAAACCTCCATTTACTGTAAGCTAAATAAATCTTTCCTTCCTTCCTTTTGAGTGTCAGGTGTTTGTCCCAGCAACGAGTGAAAAGTAACTAAGAGACTGACCATTTCTGAATTGTAAATAAAAACAACATTAAGTACCATCTCACCCCAGAAGAAATGGCTGTCATAAAGAAATCAACCAACAACAAATGGTGGGTAGGCTGTGAAGAAAAAAGACCCTTCTTCAATGTTGGTGGGAATGTAGACCGGTGCAACCATTATGGAAGTCAGTGTGGAGACTCCTTAAAAACTAGGACTGGAAAGCCCATTCAATCCGGCTGTCTCCCTCCTGGGAATTTTCTCAAAAGAATTGAAAACATCATATCATAGTGATATTTGTGCACCTATGTTTATAGTAGCAAAATTTGTGATGGCCAAATCTTGGAAATATCCAAAAGGCTCATCACTTGAGGATTTGATGAAAAGAATGTGGTGTTTTTATACAATGGAGTATTACTCAGCTACAAAGAATGATAATCTCGAAAGCTTTATATATAAGTGGATGCAAGTTGAAGATATACTTGTAAGTGAAATAAACAAGACCTACATGTGTGAATATTGTATAATCTCTCTAGTGTAAGAACTCAAAAGAAGAAATAAAAATGGAAAGGTATAACACAGTTAAATGGAAAACAAAAATTAAGGATTAAACAATGAAGAGAGCATGGAGAAAATTTAGGAAATGAAGTCATACATTTATATACCAAAGATGGTTAAGGCAATGGTCCTAAGAATCTCCATCAGATTTTTGAAACTAGCAGTTAATTGGTAGCATTCTTACCATATGCTAATTATATAATGCTGATGTCTGAGAGCTAAGCACTGAAGATAGCAATGTATAATACTAAAACCATGCTTGGAATATCATTCTGGTCTTCTAAATTCATACCACTTCTAATGTCATATCAATTATTGCTATACTCTCTGAAATAAATGTTTATTTTAAAAAGATAATAAAATAAAACAACAGACAAGAAAAAAGTCATAGGATTGTCTTGCTACAATGTTGCATATGGTTAGTTTTCTAAATTTCTGTGTAAAAATATGTAATTGCCTTTTCACATTCTATAGGAATGTAAAGTTTAAAATATAAACAAATGTTAAAATACCTGTTCCATGTCATGTCTAAGGCATTTATATTCACAGATAGTGATGTTAAACTCAACTGCCTATATTATAGGGTTATAGGGTAATAATATCATTAAGCTTCTCTTCTGGATGGTTAACAACTTAAGTTTGTGGACCAAAAAAGTAGAGAAAAATAAGGACTGGAAGGACAGACAATATTTTTGCCCTAGCCCTTCAAGGTCAGTGAGAACTCATGACATAAGAGAACCTATACTGTAACATCATGTAACTCAGTGGTGCCCCAAATTTTCTGTTCAAGATTATGGGGCCACAAAGGAAAGGGATCAATGATGTATAATGTGCCTAAGGAGAGTCACCTAGTGAGAAAACATTCTTTCAGGTTTTCATAGAGAGCAAATTGGTCAAACAATAGCCATGACTCATTCAGATGGCTGACACTGACGAAAGATATACAAGCTGCTGTACATGGTTTCAGGGTAAATCCTGAGGGAATTTGACTGACCTTGTCAGATACAAATGTTACATTTTTCGTTATATAGGTGTTGCTTTAACTTGGTCTTAACAATCCAGCAGAAAAGTATAACCACAAGATTTAAAAAGTAAAGCTATATTAATATGTTGAGCTGTAAAAGGCTCAAGTCAGCATCGTCTGACATTGCCAGTTTTGCAGATATCCTGCTGTTATTTTGGACTGTTGGACTACATTGGGTCACTTTGCTGAATTCATGCACCTATGATATTTGTATAACAATGGAGCACCTATCTCTGAGTGAACAAACAAAAAAGGGGGACAATAAATGAAGGAGCATTTACATACAAAATAGGATAACTGTACAGCTACTTTCTCTTAGTTCAATGAGAATAAAGATTTGTACTAATTGTGTTTAGGCAAGATATCATGTCTGCATCTTCTACTTTGAGTAACTACTGTGAAGACAACAATATGCACTGCATTAATTATTTTTTTGTAACTGTCCTTGTAACCTGTTTTGAAATCATCTCATTTCCTTTCTTTGTCATTAAAATTAATAAATAAAATAGTATTAAATTAAAAAAAAAAAGAAAAAACAAAATAATGCCTTTGTAGGCAAGTGGAAGCAAATTCATGCTATACTCAAGTGAAATAATCCAGACCCACATAGGTAAATATAGTATTGTCTCCCTAGTATAAGAACTTCAGTGAAGAAAGAACAACTGAAAGATATAACACATTAAATGGAAAAAGAGAACTTAAGGACTAAACAGTGAAGTTTAGTCAGGAGAAAAGTTAGTAAATAAGGTAGGTGAAAAAAGCCATACATTTATATATACAAAATAGATAATGAAATGGTCTTAAGAGCTTCCATCAGGTTTTTGGAAATAGCCCTTAATGGGTAGAATTCTCACCCTGACTAACTTTATATGCTGATATCTGTGAGCTAAGAACTACACTGAGGACAGCAATGTGTAATACTAAAGTCATGCTTGAAATACCTGTCATTTTGGTCTTCTAAATGTGTACTGTTTCTAGTGTCATATCAATTATTGCTATACTGTCTTTAAAAATAACTTTAAAGGTAATAACAGAAAATGAGAGACAGATACAAAAATTTAAGATTTCTTGAAAGTATGTGGTCAAATACTAAATCATATGACCCATCTTTCATAACTATTAATCTGAACAACAGATTTGATGACAAAATTAAATAATATATCAATCACTGCTTATCAGCTGTTCTTCTTTTGAAAAATTTTAACGTATGTATTGTTATATATTGCCCTGTTTGTGTCTTTACTTTTGTTTTTCTTGCTCTTATTTCTACTCTTCAAAATAAAAGAAAATTATAATAATAAAAAAGATTGTATATGAATGAATACTGCTAGATAACGAAAACATGAAGAAGTCTTAAGACACAGCAAGACTTAAATGACTTCAGGACGTAACTCACCCTTCACTGATAAAGCTTCCATTCCACATTGCCAGACATTGTTACTGTCTACGATCAGAGTTGGCAATTAAAGGCTTCAATATAGTAATCATTTATAGGATATAAGCTGCATTAGATTTAATGAGAGAGATTCATTTGTAAGTAGAATTTGCAAAACTGTACAGAACTATTTCTGTAAGAGTGCATATATTGAAATCCTCTGTTCTTTGATTTTCCCACAATCCATAGGTCTGGAAACACGTGGCCTTGTGTAACTTTTTGATAAGTGACATTTGTTCACTAGGCTTTATTCCAGGTCTGGTAGGCATCTCTTGAGCTAGAGGACCAAGACTTGTTCTCTGATATCAGCTAGTCTAGGAAAGACTTTCATCTCTTCAACTCAGGTCAGGTTTATAACTCCAGATAGAAAAATGGGGGGAAGGTCACTGTATATAATACCATGTCTCTTATTTTCAAGGTTTGGCAGTCTTTTGTTTCGCCTAGGTTCACAGTCTTCTGTTTCTACTTGTAAGTGTTTCAGACTGCACATCCTGGAGCTGCTTTCAGAGAAAGGGGGAAGACAAAACTTGATGAGTTTGCATAAGTGTTTATCAATTTTATTTATTCTTCCAAAGTACCAACTTTAATTAATTAATTAATTAATTAAGTCTTTGTATTGTTTTCTTTGTTTCCATTGCATTATATTCTGCTCTGATCTATACCATTTCCTCCCTTCATTTGGGCTTTAAATTTGACTTCTTGCACTACAATCTTGAGGTACAGCATAAAGTTGTTTACTTATGTTTGTTCTGCCTTCTTGATGTGAGATTCATTAGCATAAATTTCCCCTTTTTTTTGTGTGTGCTTTAAACAATTTATTTAACTGAAATGGACTTACATTTGTTTCTTACGTGACTTCCATTTATTTGGATACATCTTTTCCCAATGGTGATTTACAAGCCAATATAAATATTTTATAAATATTTGGGTATATACCTGCACAATACCTCAGCAATACTTTTCAGCAAGAAAACAATTACTCACTACAGTGAAAATCTGCTGAGATATGTTTGAGGTAAGAAGGCACCACATACTTCTTCAACTAAGAAAATCACCCTTAC
>PVJA010018865.1:0-39250 GCA_004027025.1 Myocastor coypus
TTTTTTTTTTTTTTTTCCTTAAGATGTAAACTGAGAATTTAGTACCAGAGTTGGGGGGTGGGGGAGGGAGAGACAGTTTCATTTTAGTTGCACAGGAAGGAATGATGCCCACTTTCTTCCAATAAATCCAACCCTTTGCTACTTCATCTTTGGTTACTCTGGCCACATCAGTACGGTAACACTTTCTTCTGCCTCTGAACAGTTCAGGGCTTGGGTGACCTTGACCTTACCATGTTCTAAACTTAAGAAATTCCGATTTCTCATTGTTTGTTCAGTAGGCATTGGGGCAGGAATGGCCGTCTGGTTCCTGCATTCCTGTCACATCACTTTGTACCCTTTGGATGCTGTTAGTCCACAGTACTGATGGGTCCATAGTCCAACGCAGTGAGGCCAGGAGGAGGCGTATTTGACTTAGTGCTTTGCGTGAGACTCCTCATCACCTTCTAGCTCTGTCTCCAAAGTCCAGTGACCTGGTGGCCCTAGTTCAGAGGTCCTCAGAGTTTTGTCCTGAGGCTCTTCCAGAATTTGGAAATTAGAGCAGTGTCGGATATGATTCCTCTGTCTTTCTGTGGTGAGCATCAAGAATGTCTCTAGCTGGTTGAAATCCATGTGTACCATTGTGAGAGACTTAAGAACCCCTGGCACCTTCCCCCCAAAGGGTGAATCTTGTAAGGTGGCATTCTGGGTAGAGTAGGCATTACTGTACCTCCTTCATAATGCCATGGGCTTGTGCTAAGCGTTCCACTCGGGGGTGCTCAGCAGCCACGTGAGCTCGCAAGGCTCAGACTTGCCTTCCCTGAGCTGTGAAGGCCCACCTGCAATGGCCAAGCAAAGTGTATTTATTTTGCCATGTGTATTTGAGTTACTCTCCAGTGTCTTCAGCCTGCAGGATGCCCTGTAGCACTTTTTGTAAGATAGATCTGTCAGTAGAAGTACAACACTCTTAGTTTCCTAGAGATATCATCTTTCTTTTCATTTTTGAGTTTTCCCAGGCACAGAATTCTTATTTGATACTTACTCTTCCTTTTTTCCCTTTATCTATCTATCTTCAGCTTTAGATACTTATTTATTTTCTAATAGCTTTCTCTTTTGTTTTCTTCGAACTCTTAGAATTTCTTTTAATAAGATTTTGCTTGTTTTAGGCTGGGCTTGCATACCTCTTAAACTGTGTTTCCTTCTCCACCCCATACCCATCTGGCCTTATCTTGTTGTTTTACATGCTATTTTGTCAGATTTGAATGCCCAAATATAAACTTGGCTGGCTTTGGAGACTCCTGCAGAGGTGATTGGATTATGTGTTAATCTGCTGAGGAGTTTGAACCATAGGGGCTGTGTAGGTGTAAGGCCTCCCTAGGGGAAGTGAGCTATGGGGTATGACCTTCGGGACCCTTTGGTCCTGGCCCTTCCCGCTCTGCTCTGTGCTTCCCCTGGCCTCCTCTTTCCTGGATGCTGTTGAGTAGCTTTCTTCCACTGTGCCCTTCTGGTGTGGTACTTCTGCCTTGAATCCAGCTGATTTTGAACTGAAATCAAGAACCAACGGGACCTCTCCTATATTATTATTATTAATTATTATTATTACTATTTTACCTCTCCTTCTTTAAATTGCTGATACCAGCTATCTTGACCCAGCACCATAAAAGCTGACCGGTACAGTTCTTTTATGTTAATTATCACTCATTCTATAATTCAGTTCCTTTATCACTAACTCTTTATTTTGGCCACCATTTTCATTCTCCTGAACTATATTTTCTGCTTTCTTGTGGTGTCAATTGTTATGTCGTAGGGCCCGGTGGGATGGCTCAGTGGTCTAAAGCGCCTGCTTGGGGAAGCTTGGGCGGCTTTGGGCACCGCGGTTCAATCCCCGGCACCACATGCTGCGCCAGCCCTGACCTTGGGGCGGGCTGAGCCGGCCATATAAATGAGTGAATAAACAAACAAAGGTTCTGAAACAAGAATAAAAATAATAAATAAAATAAAAATTAAAAAAAAATTGTTATGTCGTAGATGAGAAGCTTCCAAACTACCTTTCAAGTCACTCGTCAGAGACTCCTTGGTCTCTGTTTTCTTAAGTTACCCAGATTTCCTCTCCTCATCTCTGCTCTCCTGTTCCACTTTGCAGGCTTCTGGTTTTTGCTGTTTTCCTCCAGAAGGTAACCCCTGATGTCTGGTGACCGTCATGTGGGGTGTCTGGGCTGGGGCGGCTCGCTCTGCAGCTGAGAGTCTCCTCAGCCCGTTGGCCTCTGTTCTCTGTCCCCAAGGCTGTGGCTCTGGCAGTGGGTAAAGCATGCCAACCACAGCCCCCTTCAGCATGTAGCCCTGGAGCAGAGGCAGGGGCATTTCCTTTCTCCACCCCACACCCACTTGGCCTTAGCCATGTAACAAGGGCTTCATGAAGGTCATGCTGGGCTTTAGTCTGTTCACCTTCTAGAGTACAAATGCACATCTCAGCGATGTCAAGGCTACACATCAGCAAAAGCATAAGTGTGCACATGGTTTAAAACTTTGCCCTTCAAGGTCGTGAGTTCGAACCCTGGTCCCACAAAAAAAAAAAAAAAAAAAAAACTTTTCCCTAAAAACTTAAAAAAAATTATCCTTATCAAGGCTCCAGGCCCAGCATCACTGCTGAATCTAAGATTTTTTTCCTTACTGTACCATTATTTTCCAGCTTGAGAAATGCAGTCATTGCTCTTTCCCAGATGACAGAACTACCAGAATTGCCCTATGACTGTATTATCTTGGGACAAATGAAATTACGTTAACTCTATTTTAGTCTAAAGAATCAGACAAATTATTTTTGGAGGAAGATGTCCTATAGGACAGGAAACTGATTTTGTGATATGTTTCGTTCATCGTTTAACCACTAGAGGGAAGCACCATCGCTATTGTGTTGGAGCTTAGAAAGCTGCAGCCTGCAGTCTCCCTTTTACCTGGACAAGTCTGTCTTCCTCCTGCGCAGTCTTCCGAATTTAACAGCCAGTAGGGGGCGCGGCACTCTGGGTGCAAATCTGACAGGAGAAAGAGGCGGATGGCAGAGTGAATAGGAGGGCGCATCTTCTCTGCTGACACATATACAGAGACCCCTGCTTGAGCACATACATCTCAGTATGAGTTTTGAAGTAAGCTGTTCCATCTCTTTTTCCCTGGATAGCAAACAGTGACTTGTCTCATTTTCCTTTTTCCTTTCCTATTTTCTCTGTTGAAAATTCACCAGGAGAGGGTGAAGCATCTTCCTTTTCGACGCCTCCTCTTCATCAGTGCGAGTCACCCAGGCCCTAACCCATCCCGTGATCATCCTGTTTCCCGCATGGCTGGGTGGTTCGCAGGACCAGAAGCACGCGAGGCCTCCAGGGCAGGATGGCCTCTCTCAAAGGAGAGGTTCTCTTGGGCACCAGGCCAGAGCTGGCCACCTACAGCTTGGCAGAGCTGTTTCAGTGGCATTTGTGTAGGATAATTGAGGAGAAAGTTAAAACTCATCACTTTGAAAAATACAATGCAAATTTGAAATGTCCTGGTTCCTTCCTTTATACAATTGCAGCAAAATCCAAAATGTATGAATTTTTCACCTTGTTGGAGACTTTTGAATGTCAGTTTTTCTTCTATGACAGAACATCATTAAACTATCTTTTAGAACCTTAACGGAATTCTGTGTAACCTGTACCCTGCGAAAGACTTCCCAAGTCTGCCTTTCACATTTAGAAAAGGCATCTGGAATTTGTGTTGGGTTGCAACATTCAGGCATAGAGATACAGAGTTGTATTTACATATAGTTTAATATCCATTCTTCACAGGTAGGCGGGTCCACACTTAAAATTTAATGATGCATTATCAATTATATTGCTATGTTTTATATAATTCTTTATTATTCATTGCTGGAAATGTTTTTAATTGTGCGTTTGTTACTATGAATAGAACTGTTCTGAAAAGCTTGGAACAAATCATTTCTGCTGCCAGCAGAGGTGTTTGATTTGGGTATTCATCTTTTTAAAAATTATTTTAAACTGATAAGTAACCCCAGGCCTGCAGTGCTGGCACCCCACACACACACAGGGTGAGATGGCAATTGAAAGTGGGTGTGGTGACATGAGCCTGTAACCCCAACTCTTGGGAGGCTGTAAGCAGGCGATCACTATGAGTCCAATCTGGTAATGAGACCCTGAACACCCTGTGGACCCAGTGGTTCTCAACCTTTCTAATGCCGTGACCCCGGAATACAGTTCCTCATGTTGTGGTGACCCCAAACCCAAAAATAATTTTGGTGTTACTTCAAAACTATAATTTTGCTACAGTTATGATTCAGAATGGCTTTAGGCAATCCCTGTGTTTTGGTCATTTGACCCCCCCCCCCCCCCCCCCCGCCAGGGTTGCAACCAAAGGTTAAGAACCACTGCTGTAAACCCTTCCCTAAAAAAAAAAAAAAAAAAAAAAAAAAAAAGAATAATAATGGTATATATTTATGGGCTGCCACATTATGCTTTTATACATGTCCATGCGTAAAGGGTAGGGTTCAAATGGAGTCCATGTATGTATCTTTTCAAACAATGATCATTTCTTTATCGAAAATATTCAAAATCCTCAAGTGATACTGTCATCACCCACAGTTGCCCAAACTTCTTCTCCCCCTCTGGCTATGGCTCAGGACCCGTTACTCTGCTTTAGCCCACCACCCTGTGAATCCCCTGCTAACTGCCACTTCACCATAAGCTTCTAGGAGAGCCGTGTGGTTAGATTCCACATGCGGGTGAGATGCATGGTGCGTGTCTGTGCCTACCTTATTGTACTATTTTCATTCATGTTATTGTAAATGGCAGAAGTTCATGCTTTTTGTGGCTGAGTAATATTCTATTTGCTGTATGCACGACATTTCCAATATCCATTCACCTGTTGATGGGACATTAGGTTAAATCTGTTCTTGGGTGTTGTGACTTGTTCTGGTGTAAACATGACTCCTCGCCATGCCAACTTCGTATCCTTGGGGTGTGTACTCAGGAGCAGGGTTGCTGGACCACGTGGTAGTTCTACTTTTTTGTTGTTGTTGTTGTCTTTTTCTGGCTTTATTTTTTTTGTACAGGGTCTCACTACTGACGCATAGTGATCTTCCTGCCTGTACCTCCCAAGTGCTGGTATTACGGGTACACATCACCACACCCAGACTCGATCACCGGCTCAGCATGCTTGAGATGGTGGCCGGCATGGCAGACTGGTCCAGGAACCAAACCCTGGCCCCTGTGCTTCCCTAAGCAAGCGCTTAATCCTCTGAGCTATACCACCGGCCTGGTAGTTCTACTTTTAAGTCTTGAAAACCTTCCATACAATTTCAGTTGTATGGCGGTAATGGTTTATATGACCACCAACACCGCAAGGTTGGCAGTCATGATCACCAGGGACACACCAGCAGAGCCACCACGAAGCCTCACATCACACTGGTTAGAATGGATTATTTGTGTTAAACAGTGATAAGTGCTAGTGAGGATGAAGAGAAAGCAACGAGATGAGGAAGGGAAAGCAGGAGGATGACGTAGATATTTTTATGAAGTATGAAATATAATATT
Source organism: Myocastor coypus (assembly GCA_004027025.1). Lineage (NCBI taxonomy): Eukaryota > Metazoa > Chordata > Mammalia > Rodentia > Myocastoridae > Myocastor > Myocastor coypus. The sequence goes on from PVJA010018865.1 coordinate 5,550, forward strand.
TTTGCCATGGTCAAACAATAAAGCCAAAGAGGTTGAAAATCAGTAGTCCCTTGTCTGTGCCCCTTTCTTCCAAGTCCCATACCATAGAGGGGCCCATTCTCAGTTCTGAGTTTCTTCTGCCACCTGTATTTTTATTTTATTTTATTTATTTACTTACTGAATTTGGGACAGGGTCTCCAGGATGTACAGGGTCTCACTACATAGATCTGACTTGTAACGATTCTCCTGTTGTCAGTCTCCCAAGCACTGGGATTACAAGTGCATGCCACCACACCCAGTCTCAAGGCCATCTCAGTGCTCCCCTGTGGTGGGGCCAGCACTGCATCCCTGGATCGTACGCTGGCCACTGAGCTCTGCTGAAGCAAGTGCTTTAGTTAGCTGAGCTGTCTGGTCGGCCCTTGCTACCTGTATTTAAACTGTGTCCACACCACACTTACCTCCACATTTCCTGGCTAAGCTGGCATGGAGTGCCTATTCTTGCCCATTCCTCATTTAGACATCATTTGTTGATGCTTATGTGGGAAAGATGGAGATTTTATTCTCTAGCACTGTCCTCAAAGATCTCAGTACTCTCCTACCCAACCTCCTCCTACTTTTTAATGTGTTTGGTACAGGGTCTGACTGTGCAGATCAGACCTGTAGTGATTCCCCCTGTTTTTAGCCTCCTCAGCACTGGAATTATAGGCATGGACCACCATGCCTGGTCTCTGTGACTGGCTCAGGGTGCCCAGGGGCAGGGGCAGCACAGCATGTGGTTCCTGGAATTGAGCCCTGTTCCCTGCACTTGGCTAAGTAGGTGTTTAGTCCGCTGAGTTATCTCGCCAGCCCCAGGGCAAGCCCGCTAAGGTGAGCATTGCAGCTCCTATAGAAGCAGCTGTGGCTATCTTCTAACCCAGCTTCAGAAGCCCCAGAAATTTGCTCTTTCCAGAGTCTGTGGATCACATGGGTCAGTGGCCAGCCCAGGTTGCAGGGAGGTACAAGAGACTGACAGGTCGGCCCTCCTGGGGAATGGTGATGGTGTGAGTGCTTTCGATGGGTGCCTCTAGGGCCAAAGTGCCCACATCTGCTGTCCACCCTAAGTGGGGACAGTAGCCACAGTGTCTCTCCCATAGGCATGGTGTAATGGTTAAGGAACAATGTGGATGCTAACCTTTGTACAGGGTAAGCACTGAATCAGTACGTTAGCAGTGCAGTTAAAAGTCTCCTATATGTATAGGAAACATGCTACCTGGGAAAACTGTACTTATATCTTTCTTAGTGTTCTATCAATTTTTTGTTTTATTTATTTATAAGAAGAATACCAAATATAATGATCTTATAATATCTTGAAAAGCAATCTATGCACTTGTTATGGTTTATGTCTAGTTGTCCCCGCAAAGCCTCATGCAGTCATGGGGCAGGGACTTCTAGAGTTTGAGACTTGCCTGATGATCCACTGGGATTATGTGTTTTAGTACTGATGAGATTATGGGTCTGAGTACTGCTGGGTATTATAGGTGTGGCCTGAGGCAGACTGGCTAAGGCAGAGAACCTGATGTAATTTAAAGAGAGACAGAGAGACCGACTTACGCCCTTGCTCTTTGCTCCCCTGGTTGTTCTGTGGCCTCTGTCTCGCTGTTGTTGCTGTTTTGCCACCATGAACTGCTGCCCTCTGCCATGTGCCTCTCAGTCTTGGAGCCTGCCGAATATGGACTGAAACCTCCAGTAACTGTGAGCTAAATAAACCTTTCTTTCCTTCATTTTGAGTGTGGGTTTTTGTCCCAGTAATGAGTAAAAAAGTAACTAAGACAGAATTTAATGCTACGCTTACTGTTATTACTTTACAATGTATTTTTCCTTTCTTTTACATTGTAATTGTAACATATGAGTAATGGCATGTCTTTTTGATTCCCCTGTCATACCATAAGCTTTCCTCAAGTGGTGATATGCTTTTCCTGTCAATTTTAATGTTCTTATCATATTGCATACCATTTTTCTAAATTGGCTGTGTAGGTCTCTTCCCTTTCATTGTGTGCTGACTTGTAATTATACTTGCCATAACTTAATGTATCACTCCAGCAGTCACCTGGAGGCCCTGGAAGAGGCTGACCTAGATTGCTGTTGCCAGCTCCACCTGTTTCCTCTCTTCTCCGTTCTCTGTGAGGCTGATCTTGCATTCGTTTTCACCTGAGTCAACTCACCAATATCCCTGACCTGCTGTACGGACCCACTTACCCCTTTCTTTATCTTCCACCCTCATTCTTTCTTTTCTTGTGCCCTCCCTCATTCCGTAGATCTCCTTTCTTTTGCACGTGTTCCCCTGCCTTTTATGTCAAGGAGTCATTTTACATCCTAAATAAAGTAATGCACAAGGTAGTTCCCTAGTATCCGGGTAGCAGTGCTGTACAGAAAATTAAAAAGGAATCATCTATGTTAGTGTGTCTGTCATACAAAGAAGCAAAGACAGCAGTGTCTATGTCATTCTACTCTAAAGTTACTACATTTCACTATGTAATTAATGGGTAATTTGTGGGAAGATACTTTGATAGTACATGAATGTCTTATTCCTCCTTGTAGTCCCACACATTAATTAGTTTTAACATTCCTGAATAACCTAATTCCATCATTCTTGCCATTTGTATTAGACGGTATCCTGCTCAGAGGAGTAACTTTGCCTTATCCCTCATTCATTCTTCCTTGTATCATTATGGACTCATAGGTTCGTGTTTCAGTCAGTGAGTTATTCTGCTATCATTATTTTGCTTGATGAAGAAAATATTTCATGTTTGGCCAGAGCAGCCCTTTCAAGCAGACCACTGTGTTTTGATACATTCTTGTCTTTCTCTGAGTATTTCCTTGTTTTTGCCGTACATCAAAATACCCTAGTGCTGGGCTGGCAAGATAACTCGCCACTAAGCACCTGCTGAGGCAGGTGCGGGGACAGTGGTTTGATCTCTGGTACTGCATGCGGCATCAGCTCCACCCCAGGGCGCACTGAGCCCTGAGGCTGGGCATGGTGGCGCATGCCTGTGATTCCAGCAAGAGGATCACTATGAGTCTGCGCTATGTAATGAGATCCTGTACTAAATACATAAAAAAGTAAAAATAAAGTTACACTATTTCCTTAGTCCATACAGAAGTTAGAAGAATCTGAACTGGAGTGTGAGTTATGGGGGCACTGGGAGACAGGAAGTATGTGAGCAGAATATGGGAGGAGAGAGGGACAGGGCATGACTGATGACAGGGAGGGCTGGCGAGAGGGGCTCGGGGGAGCTTCCAAGTCATGGCTTTGCTTTTGGTGTCTGTTGGCTCTAAATTAAATAATCTCAAAGCGGAAAAGCTACATGTAGTTAGGAAGCCCAGAAAAGGCTGCGGTGTGCAGAACTTTGAAGAAATTAATGCGTTATCAGCTCCCCTGTCTGCTATGAATATCGCAGCATGTCTAGATATTGAATGCTGCAAAATGTTCACTGTCTATCCGACAGCCTCACAGTCTTGGGGAAAATCAGCCTTATACTCAACTGAGCCCATAAACTGGGTTGACTCTTCCTTAGCGCACAGTAGAAAGCTGTAGGCTCTCTTCTTCTGGGAATGCCACTCCCTTCTTTTCCTGTAGGAAAAGAGCTATATTGTATTGTGCATTGTATTGATTACTGTAGCTGTCCTACTAATGTGTTTTGAAACTGTCTCATTGTTGTTTCCTATTACAATTAATAAATTTAAAACCATAAAGATAACAATGCACAATATACTAGCCATTGTTACCCTCCTATTATTTTATTGCAAAATTTTGTGTTTTTTCTCTTCAAGATAAAAAAATTCCTAGCCAGTGATTAGATTTTCAAAAAGCAAATGTTATCCAGTTATTCTGTGTGTGTGTGTGCACACGTGCGTGTGCACACACACACACACACACACACACAGACAAGAAGCGGTTAGGTGAAGAGGTCAATCACGGTGTAACACTCTGCCCTTTCCCTGTATTCCTCTGAGCATCACAACACCTTACTGGTCACCTCTGCTGACCCCTTCAGTTCAGTTCTTGGTGGCCTCAGAGCCCTCCTGTCCCTTCTAGGTGCAAATGTTATTTGCTTAGTGTTGCAGGCTTTCTGTTTATCATGGTTTTTAGTAAATGCTCTTCTTTTTCCTGGGTGGGGGACACTTCCCACCACTGCTTTCCATGGCAAAATGTCGTAACCACCTGGTAAAATTCCCAGGAGACCAGCTTCCTGGCGCCTTCTGTAGGCCAGTACTGTGCCCGTATTGCTTCCTGCCTGGCAGCAGCTTGGTGTTGATTCTCTGCATTCCACGTTGTGACCAGATCTGAGTGGGCTCCCGCATGGGCCTCATAGATGTGGGCCAGGGCAATGGTTTCTGCTGTCTGGAAAGAGTGTGTTTGTGTGCATGTGTGTGTGTGTGTGTGTGTGTGTGTGTGTGTGTGTGTGTGTGTGTGTGACAGAGAGAGAGAGAGAGAGAGAGAGAGAGAGAGAGAGAGAGAGAGAGAGAATAAGCACAGAACTAGGTAAGTTCAAGCTTCTGAGCTAGCATTTCTGAAAAACCACTTCTTGGTTTAATTTTACCAGGTTAATATTTTGGCCATAATCAGGTTGAAAATTTTCTATGTGCTGTTGCGAGCAGTTTATTACCCCTGTGATCTGCCCACTCGCGTCTTCTTCCCCTTTCTCAACAGGCTGCGAGGTGCTGACAAAACTTGATTTGACTGTGAATTTCATTGGTGAGCTGAGCAGCATTAAAGCCCTGGCCCACAACATCCACCTGAAGGAGCTCTTTCTCATGGGCAACCCGTGCGCTGAGTTCCACGGCTACCGGCAGTTCGTGGTGGCCACACTTCCACAGTTGAAGGTACACGCCTTCTAAGATTGCAAAAAGAAAACGCAGACAAACAAAAATCCAAAAACCCACCCAGGACAGTAATAGCCCTACATTATTAGGAAATGTCACTGATTCTAACCTTAGAACTCCTTGTTTTGTCATGCCAGGGAGGGGTAGAGGAATTCTCACGTGCTAGACCAGCATTTTACCTGTGTGCTACCCTTGAGACCCTGGCTTGGTTTGTGTTTGTTTCGTTTCTGAAACTCACCTTGGTGAGGAAGTTGTGATTAAAACTGGTTGAAAAAGTAAAATGTACATAACATAAATGTCACAGTATGTGTCCACTAAGTCTAATAATTTTAGAGTCTGGGCATAAAAAGATTTCTAAATCATCAAAGCAGTTGTGTTCACATTCACAGTTCCACAAGGGCTGGGGAGATAGCTCAGTAGAATAAGCTCTTGCCTGGCAAGCGCAAGGACCTGAGTTCAACCCCTGGTTCTACAAAGAAAAAATAAAATAAATCTTCTCTTCACATAGTTCCGTGGGTTCTCCCCTTGTGCGTGGCTCTGTGCTTCTGTGAAGACAATGTGTGGTGGCAGCAGCTATGCCGTGGGAGTGTTCTCAGTTCCCAGAAGATGTTTGTTTCTCAGATTCCTGTGTCCTCTGTAGTTCACAGGTTGCTCATTGCTGGCCTAAATGAGCAAACTTTTCCTAATAGAAAAGTTCTTAGATGAAGAGAATGATTGACTTGATTGTGAATCAGTGATCGACTCTCCAGCATACCTCAGACTGATAACCATGGTAAATGGATTCCTAGAAAATGAGTGGGCAAGAACCGGAGTGTCATGGGAATGGATCCTGTGGTGTTACTCTGACAGCGATGGTCTTGGAATGAACCACTGTCGGGGTTACAGTGTCCAGGCTGAAGGTTACAAGCATCACCTGGGTGGCAGGAATAGGCTGGGAAGTGCCGGCTACTCTGCACAGCTGCTTGCTCCTTTAGCCCCCTGCAGGAGACAGTAGAGGGTATTCAGAGGCAAGGAAGTCAGGGCTCAGAAAGCTGCACAGATGGACCCGATGCGTGGGACAGGTGCGACTTCAACCCTAATGTGTTTGGCTCTAAGCCTCTAGCCTTCCCACTACATCCACACTCACTGCTTTTTCTGCACAATATACAACTATTGTGTTACATTTTTCCTTTCAGAAACTCTGCACTGAGTCACTTATGATAAACAACAGTCTCCTTTTGGCAAACAGGATTCACAAGTGTGTTATTAATATTGAGACTGGGTTGACAAAGCTGGTCATGGGGTTGTGTCCCTGTAATCCCAGCACTCTGCTAGGCTGAGTGGGAAAATCTTACACTTGAGCCCAGGCTGACCAACTGAGCAACATAGTGAAATCGTATCTCAAAACTCCAATCAATCAATCAATCAATCAATTGGGTGGTGGGTGTAGCTCAATGTGAAGGCCGTGGGTTGATTCTTGAGTACTGGAAAAATACAAATGGATAAACTTTAGAATTATAATTATCATGTCATTGAAAACTTGTAATCTTCCTGAAAGAAATGTTCATAGACATTATTTTCCTAGGGCTGTTATAACAAAGTACCATGAACTAAATGGTGTAAATGACAGAACTTTGTTATGTCCTGGTCCTGTAGCCCAGATGTTCACGACCAAGATGTCAACAGAGCTGTCTCCCTCTGAGGGCTGTGAGAGGGAATTTGCTTCTGGTCCCTCTCCTAGCTTCTGCTGTGTGTTGCAAGCTTTGTCATCCTTGGACTTAAAGACCCATCACTTTTGTCTCTGCCTGCATTTGCACATGGTGGTCTTCTTGGGTCTCTGTCCTTTTATAAGACATTCTCTTTGTAAAGATATCAGGCAAATTAGGGGCTCTTCCTCCTTCACTATGACTTTTTTCCTGGCAGATAAGGGCACATTTTGCCCTTTGTGGGGTTACAACTTCAATTAGTTCTTGGGGTGAGACCTTTATGATCCCTAACTATGGAGTAGTGATTGACTTTAGACACCCATGATAAAGAGGCCTGAGGGCCCTCATCCCCTTGCACATGTTCTTTTCCTAGTGCCCAGCCGCTGTAGGTGGTGAGTAGCACTGTGCCGTAGTGTGGAGAAGCTGTGTTGGAGACAGGCAGAGTCTGATCCATGTTTCTACTGCTTATGAATCACGTACCCTGTTCCACTCAGTGCCAATCAGACACTGTTCCGAGTGGGGCTGTGTGAGGCCTTGGAATAGCCTGGTTCTTTTCTTCTTTATTGCAACACATGCAGAATTATCAATCAGAATGGACTCTGTCTCTTTTTGTGGAAGCCTGAGTAAGTTACCATCAAGAAACAAAAGTGCTCACCTTCCGATTTCATCTGTGCTCTTTGGGCCTTGTGTGCTGACAGAATGATTTTGGTTTGAAAGAAATGTAGGCCTGTTTGGAGGACTAACAGCCATCCTATCAATCAGCTCTATGATATTTTTGCCTTGTAAAGTAATGAAAGGATCATTTGTAATTTGTTTTTTTTTTTTTTAATTTTATTTATTTATTTATTTTCTTGTTTCAGAACCTTTATTTGTTCATTCACTCATTTTTATGGCTGGCTCAGCCCGCCCCGAGGGTAGGGCTGGCGCAGCATGTGGTGCCGGGGATCGAACCGCGGTCCTTGTAGCCTCCCAAGCCTTCCCATGCAGGCGCTTTAGACCACTGAGCCATCCCACCGGGCCCTGTAATTTGTAATAATTGGAAAGACAGGAATGCCTTGGCTCTTAAGCGCTTCTGTTCATGAACAGTTCAATTTGCAGACAGAGCATTTGGCTAGATGTTGCTTCCACTGGTGAATTCCACATTTGGTGACAAACACAGGTACAGCCATCTTCCCTACATCAATACAAACACAAGTACAAATACAGCTGTCATCCCCCAAGCCATGGAATGAGTTAAATCCATGAGCTGAGGTACCTCTGTAGGAGGGCTAGTCAAGTCAATATTTAAATCAAGTATAAGGACATTTTGTTAAGCAAATGAACACATGCATATACACCATGTATGGGTAAAAGAATAACAGCTTGCTTCCCAGTTGTGTTAGGTAGAGTTCCTGGAGGAACACGTTCAATATAAAGTATGCATATGATCAAAAATTTTTTTTTTAATTTCTTGAGTTTGAACCCCAGCTTCCTCCCCCAAAATTAAAAGTATGCATAAGGGATGCACTAGGCAGGCTTACAGAATCAGACGCAAAGTCTTGCATCTGTGGGATGCAACCAGCGAATCCAGAAGGCTGCACTGGGCACTGGAAATGTAAGGATCCTGCAGCGGCTGAAAGCTGAAGGCCTGGAGGATCCCGCACTGTTAGTGGTGAGAGTCTGCCTCAGAAGGCGGCAGAGTCTGCCGTGGAAGGCTGCAGGACCTGGAGGCCAGGGTCCAAAGGCAACGGAGAACACCAGAACCCCTCCAGAAAGGGGACACAGTTCCTTTTCCCCTCCCTTTCTATTCCATCTGAACTACAAGCCTATTGGTTGGTGACACCCACGTTCAGGGTGGTTCTTTTTCCTTGTTTGCCAGCCAATGTGACAGTCTTATTCAGACACACCTGGAATTTGCTAACATGCTGGCCATTTCTTACTCAGGTTAACATATCACAATCTCAACTGGGCAAACACATATCTCCATGTCTACTTAGTCTCTCAACACAGCAGCAAGTTCGTTACTGCACCTCACTTGACACCACTCTCCTACATACAAATGAAAACTTTTCCCCACCCTAAAACAAACGGCAGCATTTTTCTTTAGCTAGCACTTACTCTGCTCCTAATACAGTAATGCAACAGGTCACAAATACTTGTTTTCAAAGTGATTGATTCACAAGCAGAAGCATTTGGCAATATGTTGCTTTACTTTGCACACTACATCAGGTGACAAACACAGCTGTGGCTGTCTTTTCCAAAAATGTAGAACAAATTAAGTTCATAAACCACAGTACCACTCTTTCATAATTTAACATTACAACACAGATTTGACAATACTTAAGAACTAATACTAAGTTAATCAGCATTATCTTACAAAGAAAACCTGCTTAATACATGTGTATGTATGCACAAGCGTGTTAATAAGGTAGTAAAGAAATATTAATGAGAAGCTCAAGCCTTCTTTCTGTACAGGCCGCGCACTTACAGCTTATGGTTGTGACTGTCTCCCTCTGTCCCCACTCCTTATCCCTTGGCCTTCAGCGAGCACCTCAGTAGCTCTTGGTTCCCTGCCATCTGCATCTCTGTCACCACGCTAGCTTCCTGTCCTCCAGCCCTAATCTGCTGTCAGTCTCTGTTTACAGTATCCTAGAGTTTCTCTGGATGGCATCTCTAAACCTTTCCAAACGCTTCCTGAGAAGTTTCAAAGATTTTAAGGTTGGAGGACACACTATATCTAAACCACAATTCTAGTGTTTGACAAAATATTGAAAGAAATTGGATTTATCCAGAAATTTTCCAAATGTGTATTATTTATGTATGACATGTATCTTACTCATATGTATTATTTTAACTATTATTTTAATAAATATATTGTTTACATATATTTATTATGAGGTTTACATTTACATAATAAATTTTGTATATTCAGCATTTTCCAACTTGATTGAATTCTAACCATTCTAAAATTAGGTTAACTTAGCTATGTATGGCATAAGTAGATTACAAAATAGATTTTACCATAAAGATGCTAAAAGAAACAACCCCATATAGTCCGTTACTCTTATAAGAAGAATGCAAGACATCTGTTTCTAAGATCTCCATCATAAAATTCTACAAGTGTGCTGTAGAGCTAGATACTGTATTAAAAGAGATACAGAAACAACTATTTTTTTCACTAAAGACTGAAAGTTACAGTACTGCAAACCAAACAAACAAACAAAAAATTAAAGGGGCAGGGGAGATATTTAGTTCAGGGGCACAAGTGCCTGCATGGCAAATGCAAGGTCCTGAGTTTGATCCCTGGTTCTGGGGGAAAGAAAAAAAGAAAGGAAAGGAAGAGACAGAGAGAGAGAGAGAGAGATAGACAGAAAGACAAAGGAAGGAAGGAAGAAAAAGGAAAGAAAGAAAGAAAGGAAGAAAGAAACAAAGAAAGAAACAAAGAAAGACTGAAAGTTGTGTGGCTTATTGAGCCTGTATTCCGTTTGCCTTTGACTGCCGGGAAGGTCTGAGTCAAGCCTCCAGCCCATCTATAGCAGCCTCATGAATTATTATCATTGAAACATTGGAAATTAATGTTTCAAATTCCCTCATTATACTTTCTCTTTATAATTTAATTCATCTGAACAGTTTTAAATTTGTGTTTTAATGTTTTTTGTCTCATGTGAGTTTTTTTACTGCTGTTATAACCAGTCGACACAAAGTTAGGGGTTTAAAAGATGCAAATTTATCTTTTAGCTTTAGAGATCAGAAATCTGAAATTATTTCATGGGGCCAATATGAAAGGGTTTTGTCTGGAGGTTCTAGGGGTGAATCCCTTTGCCTTGCCTATGTGTCTGGACTTCAGGCCTCTTTCTCAATTTTGCAAGCCAGCAATGTGTTATCATCTAACCTTGCCCTAACTCTGACCCCAACCCCTACACCTTCTTTGCTTTTCTTTTTCTTTTTCTTTTTTTTTTTTTGCCTTTTTGAGACAGGGTCTTACTGTGCTGTTCAGGCTGGCCTTGAGCTCACTTTTGTAGCCCAGACTGTTCTCAAACTCACACTGATCCTCCTGCCTCAGCCTCCCAAGTGCTGGGATTACAGTCGTGCACCACCACGCCCAGCCTCTTCTTTGTTTTCTTAATGGAAGGTTATGATCCTTATCGGACATCACTTCAATTATCCAGGATCCTTAACTTCCTCGCACAAGTGAAGTTCTCTTTGCCATGTGAGATAACGCTTATGGGAATCAGAAAATGGAAAGCATTGAGAAAATCATCTTCCTAGCATGTTTTCAAATATATTGAAACTAAGCCAGGGGGGCCAGGCAGATAGCTCAGCGGATTAAGCAGATACAGGGACCGGAGTTTGAGCCCTGGCTTGCCATGCTGGCCAGGCCCCTGGGACAGGCTGAGGTGGTGATTGAGACTGGGCATGGTGGTATACACTTGCAGTCCCATCACTTGGGAGGCTGAAAACAGGAGGATCCCTACGAGCCAATCTGTATAATGGAACCCTGCCGACCCTGTACTAAAAATGCACAAATTTTTTTTAAGAATAAACTAAGAAGACAATTAAATCACAGTTGTGTTAAAAACTTATAGCTTTGCGATTTCACATTTAGCAGTTTTAATTTTAATATTTAGCTTAGAAAATTACACTATTATAAAAATGTAGATGTAGGTCTTGGCTGTAACAACTTCAGCACACTCCACACCTCCTGTCCTCAAGGATGGAACTTGGGCTTGTTTGTGTTCGAGCTCCTCTTTGTAAGATTCAAGGCCATCTTCAGTAGAGAACATTAGGATGTGTTGTTATCATGCTTTAGAAATAGATTTTATTGAAGTATTGAATTTCTTAGTACAGTGAGCAGTTAGAGAATTAATGTAAAATATTTCATATTCATATTTTATATTCATATATATATATATATGTTACGTTAGAATCTTTTTTTTTTTTTTTTTTTTTATTTCTTTTTATGGCCGGCTCAGCCCACCTTGAGGGCAGGGCTGGCGCAGCATGTGGTGCCGGGGATCGAACCGCGGTCCCTGAAGCTGCCCAAGCTTTCCCAAGCAGGCGCTTTAGACCATTGAGCCATCCCGCCCGGCCCTATATGTTACGTTAAATATCAGCTTGACAGAGGCCTGTTTATTATTAGGAGTAAAGGTGCTTTGTAATCTACTCACGTATGATTTAGGTCAATGGTCCTGCTATTTTCAATTAATTATTTTATTTTGATTCTCCATCACTGTGGTATCTCTAAATTTAAAATACTGCTAACAAAGTGAACTTGGGACTGACTCATTTGCACTGCCACTTTTGAATAATTGTACTGTTTGTTGATGTTTATTTAAGTGGTTGGATGGCAAAGAAATAGATCGTTCAGAAAGGATTCAGGCTCTGCAGAACTACCCAGTACTTGAAGAGCAAATCAGAGAGCAGGAAGAGGCTTACTGCCTCAGAAGAGCCAAAGAGAAGTCGGAGGCTCTGAGAAAGCTTGCGGAGGAGTGTGAACATGAAGACCGGAAGCAGGCGGACAGCCTGGGCCTCAGCGCGTGTCCCTCTGCAGACCTCCGGGCGACGCTGTGCGTATGTCAGTGGCGCTGGGCTAGTGCACTTTTTATGTTTTAACTAAAACAGCATGTCATATTTTCTTCCCAAGGTGTTCACAGGATCACATATTCTAAAATATTCATTTGAAAAATAAAATATGATGTAAGTTGGGGGGGTAGAATATAACCTTTGTATTTTGACAATTTTGTCCTTTTAAAAAATGTATCTTCTTTGCCGGGCGTGGTGGCTCACGCCTGTAATCCCAGCACTCGGGAGGCTGAGGCAGGAGGATCGGTGCGAGTTCGAGACCAGCCTGGGCTACAAAAGTGAGCTCAGGACCAGCCTCAACTGCATAGCGAGACCCTGTCTCAAAAAGACAAAAAAAAAAAAAAAAAAAAAATGTATCTTCGAACTAACAACTTTAATTTGTAACTAAAATTATCACCAGGGAAATTTCTACAAAACACATACAGCAAAAATGAATTAACAGCTATACTCTGATTTATAAAGGAGGCATTTTAGAAAAGTTAAATGCACTGCACCTGATTATAAGTTGAATATTTCTGCTTGTATCACAAAACATTCTATTTTGTGAATTATATAATGAATACACCTTTAATATGATTAATAATTTTCTAATTCATCCTTTTTGTGAATCGAAATTTTTTATTCTTTAAGTAAATTGCAGCTAAATTTGGTTGATTTGATTCCATAGAATAAAACCTTTAAATATCTATATTATACAATCACTTCAAAACAATAATTATAAATTAATTCAGGGATGCATAAATGTTTATATGATAATTAGGCAGCTACTTTCCCACCACCCAGATATATGATGAGCATTTTTATTTTTGCTTTGGCTCTTTAAAAAATAAGATGTGAGATAGAATTAAGGGATAGAAACCGATTGAGTGGCTAGTTCTCTTTGTGTTCTTCCTTCCTTCATCCTGAGTGGTTTCTGGCATCCTGAGGCCTGCATTTACTTGGCATATGTTCTTCCCATCTGTATTTTTAATAATGTTACTGTGCCGTTACCACTCCTTATGCAAGAGTAGTGCATTTGTGTGTGCGCACACGTATAGTGTGGATGACGTCTGCTGACAGCTTCATTTTTCATTTACCGTTTTTAGGAACTTCTGCCTAAGATTTCATATAAAACTAATTCATTTTCACTGTGGAATAACATTCCACTGGATGAATACATTATAATTATTCCAGAGATGATATTCAAAACATTTACCGTGCAGAAGTGCATTGACCCTGGCTACTCAGAACTTGTCCCAAGTGTAACAGCTTGGGTGGCCCCAGTGGCAGTGCCAGGGTGGCTGTTTCGGTTGTTTGGCCTCTTTCACTTTCTCAGGCACTGTTAAATGCGTATCTTCAAGTGCATAGATGAGCGTTCCTATCTAGAGTAACCTTATCAGCAACATTGCTATGTCATCAATTATGACATCTTTTTAATTTCACAGGTATTGCCAAATTATTTTCCAAATTTATGTTCATGTATCAACAATAAAGAAAAAAACCCAAAATATGATCTTTAAAACGTATCAAGTGACAAAGTTCATTGTTAAATGTCATCTATTTTTATTTAATTAGCCTATCTGTAGGTAGGTATGAGTTTAAATATCTTAAATATATTCTTATGTATTTATTGGCTACTCACATTTGCTCCATTCAGGCTGTACATGTATCTTAGTAAGTTGTAGAGCTTTTTTCTTTTCTTTTTTTTGTATTTTAGGGAAGGGTCACAGCGGTTCTTAACCTGTGGGTCACGATCCTGGGGGGGTCGAACAACCAAAGCACAGGGGTCACCTAAAGCCATTCTGAATCATAACTGCAGCAAAATTACAGTTTGGAAGTAGCCGCCAAAATTATTTTTTGGTTTGGGGTCACCGCAAATGAGGGACTGTATTGCAGGGTCATGGCATTGGAAAGGTTGAGAACCACTGGTCTACAGGGTGTTCAGAATGTCACTACTAGATCAGACTTGAAGTGATCTGCCTGTTTACAGTCTCACCAGAGCTGGGATTATAGCCTTGAACCACCATGCCCAGTCTCAATTGCCATCTCAGTGCGCCCCAGGGGCAAGGCCAGCACAGCAGCCCTGGGATTGAACCCCTGGCCCCTGCGCCTAATTGCAGGCTCTTTAATCTACTGAGCTATTAGGCCAGTCCGAGCTTTTCTTATTGATTTGTAAATTTTTTACACTCTGCATACAAATTCTTGGATGGTTACATGGTTTGTGAATATCAGTCATATTGAAAAACCCAAAATAGTTAAACTTTTTGGCTTTGTTTATATGATTCATCATTATCCCAGTGTCCTATCTATCTATCTATCTATCTATCTATCTATCTATCTGTAATTGATCTTTGCAAATGACAGAGGATATAGTATTATTGGTTTTCAAATGGGTAGCTTTTCAAATGGGTAGCTAATTGTCTATAACTTGTATTAAGTTTCTGTTCTTTCCCCGCTGATCTGAAGTGCCACCCTTACCACATACCACTGATCATGTATTTGTGGCTGCTTTTCTGGGACCTTTCAAGTTCTTCATAGGAGCCCTTCTACTTGGTTTTAATTTCTCTAGATTTATAGTAAATCTGGATATGTGGTAGAATATCTTATGGTTTTTCAAAATTACCTTGGTTATTCTTTGTTCTTTGCTCTCTTGCATGGATTTTAGTCTACTAATCAAATTTTCTAAAATTTCTATTAGAATCTTTATTTCAATTGTGTTTAATTTATATGTTAATCAGGAGACAGTTGACATATTCCTGCAGTCTTTTCTTCTGGAACTTTGGAATCACTTTTTGTTTATTTAGATCTTCTTCCAAGTTCTTCAATAAGGTTTTTAATTTTCTCAATAAAGGTCTTAGGCCATCTTTCATTAAACTTGTTTCTAAGAATCTTGTGGAATTGGATTTTAAAAATAAACATGGTTCTTGCTGATGTTTAAGGAGAGAAATGATTTCCAGATACTGACAAAATTAAGCAATCTTACTGACTTTCTTAAAAGATCCAATAGTTAGCCTATAGATTATTTTGTTTTCTATGTAAAAATACATTTCTCATAAATAGCAACTTCAAGATATTTTGTCAGTCCTGCAACCACTGCATCTTTTTCATGTCTCCCACAGAGTTATCCAATATAAACCAGAAGACAGCCAGAAGAATGGGTCTCTTTCATGTTCCTAATAAGCAGTGTTCTCAGTTCCTCATCATTAAGTGTGGGGTTGACTGTGCAGTTTGGTAACATTGAGTTTCCTTCTATTCTCTTGATAAAGGGCTTTAATCATCATATTTATTGGATTTTTGTTAAATACTAGTTAATATTTTGGACCATGCTAATAAATTTTCTAATATTAAGTTATCCTTGAATTTCTAGAGTAGCCTACTTTGTCCATGATGCATTTATTAACACTCTGCTGTTTTCTTTTTGTTAGTATCTTATTTATAATATTTTAAGAGGTTTATAAGTGAGTTTATGCTATGGTATCTTTTTCTTACTATATTTTTCCTGGTATTTCACAATAGGATGATGGTAGGCATGGAAAGTTATTGGGGGTCCCTTGTTATTTTTGGCTTTTAACAGTCTACACAAGTAAAATCTGCTCTTCCTATTTTAGTAAAGGCCTATAGCTTGATCCCTTGCAGTGTCCACTTGCCTTCCCACAAGACTGGCTGGTCATTCAGCACTCACTGCTCTCACCCCACCTAGCCTATGTGGACAGAGGCCCAGATGGTCTGGGGAGGCAGTGAGCTAGTGAGGCATTACCCTAGTTGGGGGACAGCAAAAGACCTTCCAAGGCTGTCCGGTGAAAGAGCACAGCGATTGGGAGGCCACAGGACACTGAGAGAGGAGAGCTTCACTCTGCAAGTAGATAGAGCCTGCTTCCAGCCAGGAGAATGGACAGGACAGAAGGGAGGGGAGCAGTGCAGAGGAGAGGATCAGGAAAGACACAGCATCGATAGGAATAGCTCAGGGAGCAAGCATTTCTCAGGGCCAAGTACATATAGCAGAAGAAACCTGGCTTGAGCTATCCTAAAAGTAATATTACCCAAGAGAGTAATAGCAGTAAGACAGTGTGGGCTGGATTATCAGTGGAAGAAGCTGAAGAATTGTCACAGAAGGACCAACAGGGAAGTCATTGACCATCCTGACAGAGAGTGATGTCCTTAGAAGGGGCCTAGAGTATCTCTGACCCTGCAGGGGTGCCCACAGCAGAAGGAAGTATCTGAGTGCTGATCCCAGACAGGGCAGCAGCCAAGATCTTCTAACAAGAGTGGTCAGGTTAGCAATGCTTACCTTTTCCCATCCATCCTGCTTAGCCCCAATCTCTGAAGGTGGGGGCCCCCAAAGGGCCCAGTGAGATCACAGGGCCAGTGAAGAGATGAGCAGAGAAGGATGGGAATAGCTGGTGGCCTCTCCTGGCCGCAGCTCAGTCTTAGGCTGGGCAAAGGAGAGAGAGGCTTAGAGAAAGAGGAAAGGGCTTGGATTTAGGTGTAAGTCTGAAGAAGCCTTGAACTACAGACCTTTGAGTGCCTAGGAGTGAGTTTTAGTGGAGATGAGGATGCTCTTGAAAGTGTTGTAGGACTGTAGGATCCGTTCTTGAGTGTAAAGAGGATCCTGAGAGAAGGGCCGAAGGCAATAATTGAAAAAGGAGATTTTGTGGTTGTCCAAATGTTAATTTTTATCAACCAGCTACCTACATGTGTGTCCATTTTCCCTTTGGAGATTTACATTGCTTAACTTGTATTCCTCACATTTTATCTTAAGTACAGTTATTTTTTATTTTATTTATTATTATCTTAAATTGCAAAAGATAAAAGTAAACCATTTAATTACTCTCCGGGAAGACTTCACTTAATATGAATGGAATCAATTATTTCAGTGACAATTAGCTACAATATTATAGGTCTCCTTCATACATTGTTCTTTCAGGACCATGAGGAGTTAGAGGTGGGTGGCAGAGCATTTATTTTCAGTAATTTGGGTATTTTATCAGGAAAAAAATATATGCAGGATTTTGTCTTAACTCATTTATTCCATTTAAATGTCAGATTTTCTACTTTTTTGGTCATCCTTTTAAAAGCATATATATATATATATATATATATATATATATATATATATATATATACATGTGTATATATTTTCTTGTTTCAGAACTTTTGTTTGTTTGTTTGTTTGTTTATTTATTTATTTATTTATTTTTATGGCTGGCTCAGCCTGCCCTGAAGGCGGGGGTGGTGCAGCATGTGGTGCAGGGGATCGAACCATGGTCCCTGCAGCCAGCTGCCCAAGCTTTCCTAAGCAGGCGCTTTAGACCACTGAGCCATCCTGCCAGGCCCTAAAGGCATATATTTTGAAGATCAACTCAATAAACCTATTATGTTACCTCCTATGAGTAACACCACCAAAATCTAACATTTCAAGTGCTTACTATTTGACAGACTTGGTACTAAAGGCTTCATATACGTATTTTGTTCGACATTGTCTAACAGAATGTGTCTTCTAAGGAGACATGGGAAAGGGGAACAACTGTCCTAAACATTTACTATTTGAGTAATAATTGACAAGAAAATCAGAGAGAATTTTTCCTGCTGGAATACAATCGTTCCCTGAAAGTGATGTTATGGTCTTTCTTGACCAGGTTTCACTTTCTGATACTTGGCATTTAGAACATACACAAAAAATATTTCTTATTTTTTGTGGAATATTTCATACAATAACCATTTAATGATGTCTACATACATCATTTAATTCTTTGATAGTCAAAAATAAACAAGGATAAAAGAGAACAGAAAGCCATTCTAAATATTAAGGCTACATAATTAGTAGTTAACTATAAAAAATTAAAATTGTAAAAGCCATACTATGGAAGGTCTTCTGTGGTCAGAGTTTTGGAGTGAAGGAGTTAAAGGACCTGAACTCCTTTAAGAAGTTCACTAATGGACCAGAAAGTAATATAACCCAGTGAACTCACCAGAGCCAGCACTGGGAGCAGTATGGACAGTGGAACCGGAATAGTCCTGGAAGTGAATCGCTAAAGCTCCAGGGTCTCTTTGCTTGTCTGATCACTAGAACCCCCTACAGAATAATGTATGCTTTCCCAGGCTCCACCCAGGTCTACTTTCTGATGGGAGGAGAGGAAACTCTACCTTTTATAAAGCTCTCCAAGTAATGCTTATCAGCTGGGTCTATGGATGGGCTTGTTGATCTGATACTGCGCTGACAGGATGAGGACCTGCTTCAGCGCTGCTGAGACAGCGATTTCCTCCAACTTAGGTCTCCTGATATGCACTGTATTTATAGCATGTATGCACACACACACATTATGTTTATATATGCATAGATGTGATGGGGGAGTACTCTACGTTTTTCTGAGCTTGAAACCAGATCGACTTAGCTCAGATGAACATTTAGAAGCATTTGACAGTTAGAGGTAGGAAGTCAGTCTAAGGGACCAGTATGAGAAGTTTAAGGAGAAGGGCTAAACATGGCACTCTGGATCTTACATGCTCCGTGTCTACTTGATTTCCATAGTCCATCCGTTTCAGACAGCAAAGACCATATCCAGGTACCAGAAATACAAGAAGAAGCACACAACACGAAGAAGCTAAGTGGAAGTGAAGATGACCTGGACTTTTGGAACAAGCCCTCTTTGTTTACTCCTGAATCTAGATTAGAAACTCTTAGACATATGGAAAAGCAACGGAATGAGCAAGAAAAATTAAGGTACCATACATTTTCCTGTCATTGAGTGTGAGACAATACGCTGAAGGACTGCATTTTCGTGATGCATCAGTTGTGTTAAGCCTTCTTAGCCATCACACACAACTTTACTTTTTATTAAATATGGCGGCTTTGTATTGAACTCTACTGAGTTATACTCATTAATGGCAAAGTGTTTCTTTATAAAAAAATTGAATAATGATATTTGAGATGAGGTTTTGTTTATATGTCTTTTGCATTTTAACTATTACATGGATATCTAGTAACATCATCGCCTAGGTTAGAAATACTTGTTGAAGGGCCTATGAGATAGCTCAGTGGACTAAGCACCTGCTTAGGCAAGCAGATGGTTTGATCCCCCATACTGAATACCATGCAAGCCCTACTCTTGGACATGTTGAGTCAACTACTGAGGCCAGGCATGGTGATGCATACCTATAATCCCAGTGCCGGGGCACCTGAAAACAGAAGAATCACTATGAGTTTGACCTGTGTAGTGAGAACCTGTACCAAACACATAGAAACAAAACCAAACAAAAAAAGTAGTTGTCAGGGTGCAAATAAGAAGGTCATTGTGGGATGAATGAACTCCTTTGAGTTATTTCTAGAAATTTCCAAAATGGAGAATTAAAATTCATTTAATTTGGCATTTTATTTTCACCCTATAACTCACTTGGACATTTAACAATATAATTTCATTTTTTAAAGTGTTTTAAATATAATTTGATTTGTTGGCAGCTAAGATACTTAAGCTATTCTTTTAAAAGTGCTCCTCAAAGATAGGCTCTGTGTCATTCTATTTATGTCATTGCCTAAGCCTAGCATGTAAAATATATCACTTGTAGGAATGTTTGTAATTTTTCATCTTGGGAAACTTGATCAATTGGCTGTAAATACAAGAGTCTGCATGACAATAAGATGGACTACTAAAAATAAGAAACTAAAAGTAGAAAGACCATTTGAAATCTCTGATCTTATGAAACATTTTTTTTTTTTTTTTTTTTTAATTTAGCTCAGAGGACTCACCGAGATTTGTCTCTCTGGAAGTGAGCCTCAACCCACAGAAGAATCTTACTTTTATTGAATACCAAAGGACAGCCTATAGAATTTGCATAACTGCTTTAGGGAATACAGACTAGAGACCACTACTTCTATCACCATTTACCTAACATCAGGTTAATACAAGTGCTAACTGAAAACATTCCAAGCAGGGGAGGAGACAACCAGTAACATCCCAGGCAAGGGAAGAGACAACAATCAAGGAGCCATTAGAATAAACAGGTTATCTGCTTCCTTGAATCCAGGTTTCAGGAATCCCCAAGTAACCCCCTATAGCTGTCCTTGGGCTTTATTGTTCTCTACTTAAGATTATCTCTACATATCCCCTTTTTTATTTTTTTTTAATGCTACAAGATGATTTTTTTAAGCATTAGGGAGAGGGGTATAGACTTTTGATCCTTGGCTTTTTGCTGAATCTATCCTCGTTGTCAAAGTGGACAGGATATATAAAAAGTACAGGGATAACATACACAGATCTCTACATTTCTACCAAACCACGAGATAACATGAAAAGGATTAAGGTTTTCAATGCCATTAGAGATATTTTGTAACAAGTCAATTTTGGTTCCATAAAATGGAAGTTATACAAAATGAAGTACTACAGTCACACGTTAAACAAGGTTGATATTGTAGATTAACAATTTGACTTTCTAACTTAATAACAACTTGTTTTAAACCATTTATGAAACATTTTTAATTTATTAGAAGTGTAAAGAGGTACAATAACTGAGTAAAATGTTGTCTAAGACTTGTTTGTAAATGTGGTGAGGTCTGCCTTGCCGTGGGAGGAGCCCTGGCCTAGGGTCAGGGTGTGTTCTGACCTGTCACTTGCTCTCTAAGTGGTCCTTGCAAGTACAGGAGTTCTTTGCATCTGTTTCCTCATCTGTTAAATAGAACTTATCATACCTATTTTTTCACTCTACTATTGTGTTAAAATTACATGAATCAACAATAGATGTATCTTGCAGATGCAAGAACTTTTTAAAGTTCCCACATGCTGTGCTGTCCCTGCCCCTGGGGTGAGCTGAGCCAGTTAACCTATAATTCCAGCGCTGGTGAGTCTTAAAACAGGAGGATCACTATGAGACTGACCAAGCTGCCTGCGTAATGAGACCCTGTACCAAATACATAAAATGAAAACAACAACAAAAGAAGCCATTTGAAATAAAATACAAAAATACATCTTTTTGTATTGTATTTCTAACACACATACATACATATATACAGGTTATATTTATATATGTATATATATGACACATGCTTAGTCTGAAACCAGGGAAATATTGTTTTCTTTTGTTGTGTTTTTGATCCCTGACATGTAAATGGGTAAGGCTGAGTTGGTTAGAGGCCTGGGTTGCTCTGTGTGGTCTGCTGGACTCTACGTAGCCTGTTGGGTCCCAGCAAAGTTGGCCTGGGATTGCTTCTTTTCAAAGCTGGGAGAATCCAGACATAAGAGCAAGGTTTTCATCATAGTTTGGCTCTTGTCCACCATGAGTAGGTGAAGCCAGGCATTTCCACTCAGTTGTCCTCAATTATTGAAATACAGCCTAGAGGCCAGTGAGATAGCTGAGCAGTCTAAAGCACCAGCTTAGGCAAACTTAGGCAATCACAGGGACTGCGGTTTGATCCCTGGTACCACATCTGTGCCAGCCCCACCCCCAGGGCAGTCTGAGCTGGGCATAACATAAATAAAAATAAAGTTTTTTTTTCTTTTTTTTAAAGAAATACAATCTAAATGGAATAGAACTCCCAGTTTAAGATGCAGAAGAATGTACATTTTTAAAATAATGGACACAAAATGTCTGTCCCAGCAACCAGGCCTGGCACGTGAGTGAGACCACCCTGGGCCAACCAGAAACTTTTTCGACCCAGCAACAAGGCCCAGGGTGCCCAGGGTATCCAGGGTGGAAAACTGCTGCAGAACTCCCTATAGAGAGACTAGAGACAAGACCTACCCAGCTGATCCAGGAGTAGAACATCTTGCCAGAGTGGCACAAGTTTGCCTCCAAGGGCTGCAGTAGGAAGAAGTGGAGCTCAGAAGCCAGATCTAAGCCATACCTACCTAAATGATTTTGAACTTGGTAGATCCAGACCTGGTACTAAGGTAAGAACTCTGCCAAAGCTCTGAACCAAAGTCAGAAGGCAGAGCTATATAAAAATGACAAAGAGAAGGAGCAAAATGCACTTTCATGCCCCAAGCCCACCCAGAACAAATACAGGAGACAATAGCATAGAAGAAATTAGAAGTCACACACCTGAAATCTCTGAAATAACAGCATCTGAAGTAAAGAAATAACTGCAGAAAGGCATAAAGGAAATCAGATCAGAAATAACTTCTGAAGTAAAGAAAGAAATAATACCTATAATAAAAGAAATACTAAGTGCCTCTAAAGACAATGATAAAATAATAGAGGAGAATAGTAAAATGATGGAATCCTTGAATGAGCAATATAGGAAAGTAATAGAATGTGTGAAGGAGATTCAAAGTGCTATGCAGGAATGTAATACTTTAATCAGAAGCTGGCAAAAACATTTCAATGAAAGTGAAAACAGACTTTCAGACCTTAAAGACACCATAGTAGCTAGTGAAGAGGTAAGAAAAGATCTCTTGATGACAACTAGGATACAAGAAAATTGGGTATCTGTAAAATATGCAAAGATAAACAACATAAGGCTAATAGGTATCAATGAGAAAGAAAGAGTCTGTACAAATTATATATAAAGAATATGGGAAGAAGTAATAGCAGAAAATTTCCTAAATATGGGGAAACAATTTGACATTCAAGGAACTGAAGCATATAGAACTCCAAATAATATCAACCCAATTGAAAACCCTCACAGACATATAATAATCAAATCCCAGAAATTCAGCACAGGAACAGTAGACAAAAACATCATATTTAAAGGAAAACCTATTTGAATAATTTGAAGATTTCTCTGTACAAACCATCAAGTCAAGAAGCGCATGGAACAAAGTACTTCAAGTCTTACAAGAAAACAAATTCCAGCCCAGACTGCTATACCATGCTAAACTCTATTTCACATTCAATGGAGAAGTGAAATTTTACTTCCAGGACAATGAACAACTGAAGAATTTCATGATGACAAAGCCAACCCTGCATGGTTTACTAAAAGATATTCTAGAGAAGGCTCAAAATGACAACAAATTCCAGTACTTATGTTATGTTTTATTCATAGTAATTCTTTACTACCATGGAAACTTTTTCTGAGTTGATATCTTTGTATATATTCACCTATTCAAATACTATGCGAGTACTATAAATTAATTACAGATTCATACATATGATACAAAATATTCAGGCCTCTAAGTTGGAATCACGATTTAATTTCAATTTTGGAATATTGTTTTGAAATACTAATTTTAATTCATTCTTTATCTCTGACTTACAATCTACTTATAAAACATGGTATGATATTTTCTCCTAGTATTAGAAACTTTAAAAAGAAAAATGTGTATATATATGTATATATGTATATATGTATATACATATATATACAAACATATACACATCAGGATACATATATATAGGATAGATATGTAGCTACTTTGTTTTGGTTCATTGAGAATAAAAGTTTGTAGTAATATTGTTTAGAATAAGATATCAGTTCTGCATCTTTTCCTCTGAATAACTTGTATAAAGACAACAATATGCATGGTATTAATTGTAGCCATCTTGCTAACTTCTTTTGAAACTGATTTATTGCTATTTTATCTTTTTTTCTCATTAAAATGAAAGAAAAAATGAAAAAAAGTCAGTTAAAAGGACAGCAGAAATTTAAAGCAAACATTGCCTATAATTCCATAATTTAAACAAATTTGTCTCTGTTAGACGTTGTCCATAGAAATCTATTAAAATTTTTAGAAAATATTTTATGTATTTATTTACTTATTTACTTGGTACAAGGTCTCGCTATGCAGCTCAGACTCATAGTGATCCTCCTATGTCAGCCTCTCCAGCACCGGGATTGCAGGCATGTGCCACCATGCCCAGTTCTGAGGTTGGCACATCATGCAGTACCAGGGATAGAACCCGGTACTTGCCTTTGTCAAGCAGGTGCTGAGACCTCGAGCTATCTGCCCAGTCCCAATCTATTCAAGTTTTAAAAAATATTTCTTCAGGATGTTTTACAGAGAAGTCATTGACTAAATTTTCATTTAAAATGTTATTTCCTAATAATCTCCTTTTAAAATTGTCTTTTCTTCCTGTTCTGTCCTTCAGTATCATGCGCTTTAACAGGCTTAGGCTGATGCTATCTCATATTCTTTTCTCTTCTACTCATATAGGAGAAATGAAATTGGGTTTAAAATTTTAAAAGTGAGCTGGGAGGTGGCTTACTCATAGAATACTTGCCTAGCCCACCCAGGATCCTGAGCTTAACCCCAGCACCACAAATTGTGGATGTATATACTGTATTTGTTTTCATTAGAATGTGCCATTTTTTACGATCAGTAGATAAATAGCAAAAGTCTTTTCAAATAGCCATAAGATATCTCACAGATGAATTTGCCGTAGCAGGCCCAATCGTCCCTCCATGACAGATATTCACAACAGCTTTTGTTTCTGCCACGACAAATGAATCTGTGAGAAATATGTTTTTATGTAGATCCTTATGTACTGGTATTTTCATTTCTATAGAATAGATTTTAATTGCACATTACAAATTATAATTTTAAGTAAAGCAGAAACTACATGCACTTGACAGTTATCTGGGTAAATCATGCAAAAATAGACACATTTAAATATTCATCGCTATTCACGGATACTTCATAAAATGAATTTTCTTTTCCTGCCGAAATTATTTTCATCACAGTTTTGCTTTACAAAGATAGATAAAGCCACATAAAACTCTGGCTTGGTTAATCCCCAGCATAAAATGAATTAATAAGTGAATTGTTTATGAATTCACGTATGTTTGATTGATTGTTCTGAAACTTTCACAAAATATATTGATCGCTTTTGCATTTTTTTTTTTTTTCCTTCTCCTCCATTGTCTCTTGGTGCTACCCAAACCTTCAGTGAGAAGAGGAAGCAAGTGAAGCCTCCGAGGACTTTGATCACCAAGTCAGGAAAGGCTCTGAATGTCAATGAGGCCAAGTAGGTGGGGCCTGGGAGACCCAAGGAAACAGTGCGGGGCGTCTTGACGTCCTTGCGCTGTGAAGACCTCACCCACTGCTCCTCATGCGTAGGAGGAGCCTACTAATAGTGGCATTTTGTGAATACTTAAAAGGCAAACATCTATTACATTTTACGATGCATAACTTCCTTGGCATCTAGGAAATGGTCTTGACATATGGAATCATAGTTATTTATGTATTCCGTGAAAGTCTGGACCGTATACAATTTTGTGCCTGAAAATTGCCACTGCATTATTATTGTGTTGATGAATTTTTCAAGCTCTGCCATGAACGAGATGGCTGAGAATACTGATGTATCTTCATATGTCTGTATTATACTCGAACCTGTCTTCCAAGCATTCAAAAACTAAGAAAGAAATTGATATAAATATCTCAGTGAAGCTAATAAGTGAGGAAAAATATTCAAACTGGAAGTCCTCATGTTTATAATATCTAATCTGCCGTATCTATTTGTCTTAAAGTTGAAAAGTAAAAACTGCCAAAAAGGCTTTTATGCCTTAATTAGAGACAAACAAGCCTATGAATTAAATTTCATTTGTCCACTTCCATCACTTCATTTGCTTTGTTATTACCAAGATAATGACAAGGGCACTGACTAGAATTGTTCATCTTTCCAGTAATCATGAGGAACAGGCAGGATTTCTCTTTCACCTGGACCTGACGTGACTTGCCCAGGCTCATGGGACTGTTAGGTGGTGTGGCTGTCTTCTCCCTGCTCACCCAGTTCTAATGACTTCCAGACAACTCCAGTCCCCCTACCCCAGCTACACTTTATTCCCCATCTAGCAAACAGGATGCAGCGGCAGACCCTGGGCTAGGCCCTGTGGACTCAGCAGTAAGTGCAACAGGAGCTGTCTTCATGGGGCTTAGAAATCCGGTAGTAAGCCTTTCAGTTCCACCTAGACAGGGCACAAGGGAGACTCCCGGAGCTCCAGGTACCGCTGCTCTTCCCATCACACTGGTCACCCTTTCTGCCTCTGAAACCAGTTCACTTAGGAAGCTGCTACAAAGAACGTATTACCCACCACTTCCCCTACTAAGGCCCACCCTCATGCCCCAGTAGCTGTCCTCCTTTATCTGCCTCCTCCTGAGTCTTATTCCCACATGACTGTGACCTGGCTCACTGTGTCTCCCCTCCCTGACCCCCTCCTTCCCTGTGCTCTCTGGAGCTTGTGCTTCACCAGCAAAACCTGTTCCCCAACCTTCTCTCCCCAGGTGTCATCTCCTCCCACTAACTGAAGCTGAGACTTCTGCGTCCACAGCCACAGGGAGCTACAACCACGGCTGTTTATAGCACCTTCTCCCTCTTGCCCTAGACTTTGCTGGCTTTGTGAGGTACAGGCCATTTTGATACACTGGCCTTTCCCCTTATCACTGCACTTGTCAGGTTAGTCTAGGAAGTCCCCAGTGCTCCGCTCTGTCCCCTCACCCCGGCACCCAGACGCCTGCCCCTGCCTCTTCTCCCCCTGTCATGGGCCGCTTTCATCACACATCAGCAGCAGCCCCACCTGCTCAGCCCTCGCACCGCCTCACTCCAGTCACCTTTCCTCACCTCAGCTTCATACAGACTCCCCCACCATTCTCGGTCCCACCCCAGTCTCCTCCACTTTATTGAGCATCACCTACATGTGTGGGTTCCCTCTACCTCAGTAGTAGTTAGCACTGTCAACAGGTGAGTCCGTTCACCCTACTGTTTTTCTTACTGTCCCCAGCCGTTGTGTCCTCACCCTCTCAACCTTGCTTCAGTATTAGAGTTCCTCACAGAAACCAGTCCAGGGCACTTCTTGAGCTCTCCAGGCCTCCCCTCCTTCTGTCATTTTCACCTCACAAATGCCAACACTACTTAATCTAGCGCGTTACCCACTCTCGGGCCTCTACTCACAGTGGCAGGAGGGAGCCCTTCATCTCTGCCTGCTGGTCTTACCTGAAGCGCACAACCAAAAATCTTGACTGGACTAGTTTAGTTATTTTTCTGTCCTGTCTGGGACAACATAGCCAACACACGAAATTAAGGTAGGAAAGGTTTGTTTAGCTCACAGTTTGTGGAGGCGTCACTGCATACTCTCTTTGGCTCCAAGGCAGGGTGGCACATGGCAAGAGAGCCACAGCTGAAGGTGGCCAGCGACCACAAAAGAGAGAGCCTTTCCTCTAGATTGTACGCAGGCTGCCTACCCACCAGGCAGGTGTAGTACGCACATCCATAATCTCAGCATTGGCGCATGAGTCATTCACAAGCTCTGGAAGCTTCCCCATGACTGCATGAGGCCTCGAGGGACATCCAGACATAAACCCTAAGATGGGCTCTACTGACTCTCTGTACTCTCCTGGACAGTGCATCCTTTCCTCTCCTACTGGCTGCTCCCACACCTCTCCCTTTCCATGCACTCCTAGTACCACTTTATACTTCCACAGCCTAACTGTGGGCACTGCTTCTTGCTCTGTTGAGAAACAGAAGCAGTGAGATGTTGTTTCCTACCAGCACTAGTTGCCCAGCATGTCTGCACTGGTGTCACACACTCTCCCGCTCCCAGGGTGAGCCCACTGTTGTCATTTAGTGTCTGTTGGCACTCGTGTCTCTGCCCTTTCCTGGCAAGAAGACAGTTGTCATGACTCTGGCTCTTATACCTCAGTTCTCTCTGTTCTCCTAGACCAGGAACACTAACATGCTCATACACTTTGATAGTGTACCTTACAGCGGAACAAGGCCAGGGTCTCCCTTTCCCCAGTGTCCTTCCAGTTACCAACCAGACTATCTCTCTGCCTCTCCTAATGCTGTCCAGGGCCAACCTCCTATTTCTTACCTCACATTACTTCTTAAATCCACTCTGGGTATTCTATCATCTAGAGACATCTTTGACCATATCATTTCAATATCAGTGGTCAAAATTCAGCCTCTGTCTGGCTTGACCTAGTGAATTTGGACCAACTGAGCATCATGTTCCTTTTCAAGGCACTGGCAATGTGTCTGCTTCTGATTTCTCTTTTCCTTCCTACTCCTCCTGCTATGGTTGACTGGATTCTTTCTGCTTTCCTTTTATGTGTTCTGGAAAAACTCCTCATTCTTAGAGGATCTCATCAAATCCCACATCTTTGAATACTGTCTTTATATTCCTCATAATCAGATGCAGCGTCTTCCCTGAGTTCAAAACTTGAATGTTCAATTGGTTGTGTGACTCCATAATGTTGATATAGAGCAATACTCACAACTGTCTGGCTAAAGCAAAACTCCTGACTTCTAGCCGACCCCCTCTCTCTACCGTGATGTACTTGTCTTTAACCATTCTCAGTCATAATGACAGACATCCTCTCATCTGCTGAGACAAAAGCCTGCAAAGCACTGTGCAATACTTTTCCACCACAGAAGCAAATCACATGACTTCTCCCAAGTACATGGAAAATTTGGTCTTCATTTTAAATAGCTGTGTGAGTAGTTAAAATCAGGGGGCCTGCTACCAAGGATAAGGGTGGGAAAGTAGAAATGAACGGGAATCTGTGCCAGAGAAAACCTCTCTGCAATCTGCCTTCTGCAGTATGCGAAGGGAGAGTTTGGTTTGGGAGTATTGGGAAATAAACAATCCAAAGAGGAAGGATAGCACAGAAAAGGCTCTTGAAATGAGTTCTAGAAGGCACGGGTCATTGAGAATGCAGATAAGCTGTTCAGTGCGGGGTCTTTGGAGGTGATGAGAGTGTCTGCCATAGCAGACCAACTGCCAGGAGCGGCATCTGTAGCCAGCACTGCATTTTCTACTTTAGTTTATGTTCGTTAATGGTTAATATATCAGCACAATAAGTGAGTTGGTTAAAAGAAAACAGGCCAAATCACTCTGATTCGTGTATTGATAGGGTGGAATCTCTGTTTAGGACTCAGCTTCATGATACAGTTGAAAGACACAGATCATTAAATCCTGCCTCTCCAGGCTTCTCTGGCCTCTTTTCTGATGGTATTCATCTCTGTGAATCTCTAGTTCTTCATCTATAAAGTGGAGCTATAAAGTGCTGTCAGCCTTAGTCTCCCCGAAGGCAATGGAAATCTTGGCAATAAAAGGAGAAGGAAAAAGGTGGTAAAGTAAAAGAATGAAGACAACACTGTTTAAAATATTTTTTTTTTCCATTTATGTATTTGGTGCAGGGTCTCACTGTGTAGCCCAAGCTCCTAGTGATCCTCCTGTTTTCAGCCTCCCGAGGGCTGGAATTTCAGGTGTTCACCACCACACCTGAACTCGGTTGCTGGCTCAGTGCATCTAGGGGTGGGGCCAGTGTTGCATGTGGGACCAGGGATCAAATCCTGGTCCCTGTGCTTGCCAAAACAGGTGCTTAGCCTGCTGAGCTATCTAGCTAGCCCCTAAAATTTTTGATAGGAATATTGGGCAAACAGTATTTTGGTACTATCCCTTCAAGGTCAGTGAAGACTCAGGACATAAGAGAACCTGTGCTATAGCATCCTATAACTCAGTGGTGTCCCAGATTTTCTGTTCTATGAGATTATGGGGCCACAGAATAAAAGGATTGACAATGTATAGTGTGCCTAAGGAGAGTCACCTAGAGAGAAAACATTCCCTCAGGCTTTCACAGAAAGCAAACTGGTCAAGCAATGGCCATGACTCATCCAGATGGCTGACATTGACAACAGTCCTACAAAGCATTGTACATGGTTTCAAAGTGAATCCTGAAGGGATTTGACTGACCTTGGGAGATACAAACGTTGCAGGTTTTATTATGAAGGTCTTGCTTTAACTTGCCCTTAACCACCATGGAAAAGTTTAACCATGAGGCATAAAATAGCTCCATGGCACAAGTGCCTGCCTGGCAAGTACAGGGTCATGAGTTTGAACCCTGGTCCTGAAAAAAAGAAAGAAAGAAAAGAAAAGAAAGTAAAGCTAGATTAGTATGCTGAGCTGTAAAAGGCTTAAATCATTAGCTTCCAACATTGCCAGTTCTGCCAATAACTCACTACAATTATGGAATATTGTACTAGGTATACAACTACTTTCTCTTAGTTCAGTATGAAGGAATTTTGGTACCAATAATGATTAGAAAAATTATCATGTCTGTATCCTGTGCTCTGAATAACTACTATGAGGACAACAATATGCACTGTATCAATTACTGGGAAGGTACTACTGACACTGTGTGTGTGTGTGTGTGTGTGTGTGTGTGTGTGTGTGTGTGTGTGTGTTTGAGACAGGGTCTCGCTATGCAGTTCAGGCTGGTCCTGAGCTCACTTTTGTAGCCCAGGCTGGTCTCGAACTCTCACCAATCCTCCTGCCTCAGCCTCCTGAGTGCTAGGATTACAGGTGTGAGCCACCACAACCGGCTAACTGACACGTTTTAAAGCTGTTGCATTGTTATTTCTTCAACAGTAATAAAAAATCAATATTGGCTAAAGAAGTGAAATATTTTTAAACATCCATTAATTCCAGTGATTTGTTTGCTTTAGCCACCAGATGTCTCCATCTCTGCACCAAAACCAATTGTTTTTATGTACTTGACCTTAAGAGTTTCATATGTAAACAATGTAAACATATGTAGTTTATTGATATTGTGTAGACTTTTAAGTTTTAAAATTAACATAGTTATTTTTTGTGCCATTCCCAAAATAAGTCTGTCTTTGGAAATAATTACTAACACATGTATTTTTAATTATGTGATCAGATTGTGTATATAGTATCCTAAAGATATGTTTTCCTCCCAAATGTATTATTTTTAGGCTTGACTTCTTTTTGAAAGATGATGAAAAACATAATCAGATCATCCTCGACCTAGCTGTCTATAGGTAAGAGATTTTATTGTACATTATTTGATGGCATTTCCATGAGGTTTTTTTTTTTTTTTTTTCCCCTCAGTCACAATCTTTAGAATTTTGAAATAGTTGCAAATGGAACTTGGCTTGCCCTGTGGTTAAATGAAGTCTCTCTCTCTCTCTCTCTCTCTCTCCCTCTCTTTTAAAACCAACGGACCATTGTGATTTTTTAAAGCATGAAAATGAAAGGAGAAATTAATGAGCTCATGATGCCATGGCTTTGCTCACTGGAATATGGGAAACAGAGGTTAAATTATTCTCAGAGCTTTGCTGATTTCTGGTGCTGGTTGGGCAGTCCCCCTTCTCTGTTCTGCCTAGTTACTTTTGAGGTCCTCTTTATTTTTCCAAAATGCTTTGACATAATAAGAGTAGTAGGTCCTTATCCTCTTCTGGGCACCTGGGCGAACCCGCTCAGCCTGTTGCACCCCACGCACAGTGGGGCCCCGCAGCCTCCTACCTCATAACTGACTCTCATCTATCTGCACTCTATGCCAAAGGGCAGGAGTAGCAACATGCCCTGCTTGTCCCTCATGCCATGGCAGACTACTGCTGCTCTCTTCTACCTGGAACTCTGTACCCTGGCCATGCAACCTGCAGTTTGTGACATTTCCCCCTCCTCCTGGAAGTTATTTGAAAACACTAGATCACTCCTCTTCATCTCTTGATGCCTTCGCTCTAGGATGTACCACACTTTCTTTCCTTTTTATGTCCTACTGATACTCCATTGTGTGCATAGGCCACACATTGTTGTCTTTTCCTCAGCTGAGGGGCATTTTGTTTTCACGGTTGAAATTTAGGGATGGGATCTGCTCAGCCTGATCCCTTGCTCTGCACATCAGCCTCTCTCCCATACCTGGTTTTTCATTTGCTGCCTGTAGCCTATCCTGTCTTGGATGAGTTTTCAGCTCTCCCTGATGACTTCATGGCCTCTGCACCTGTGGATCAACAATCAGTATTTATGTTTCTGTCAGTTAAATACTCATTACTTTGTTTTTTGTCCTTTCTTCCCATCAAGGAGCTGGGTCCTAACACTGAGAAATCCTAATACTGCAAAGAACTGGCTACTCACCTCAATTCTTTGTGTCTTCTACAGATTTCTGAGTAGATACAAAGGCTTCCTTTAGAGTAGGGGTTAAATCTATTGAAAAATGATGGATTGTGAGAGAAAGAAAATACTGCACCTTCAAGGATGAAAGTGGGCAAGTGCCCAGGTGGTGGCTGTGCCGAGCAAGATCTCAGCTTACATCTGTAGGATTAACTGGGTCTTCCAAGGAATGTTGTCTTTCTTCTGTGGTCATTCTCCTTGTACATGGAAGATAAGCCGTGTTGACGTACTAGTTCCCTGTTTACTTCCAGGGTAGACATTTTCCATTTAGTTTCTTTTGAGAACTTAAGGGCTTTCCAATCCTTCACCCATACCTTGGGGTAGCCCTGGATCTTATTGGAACCCTCGGAGGATGTTCATTTCTACTGCGCTCTGGTTGACACCATGAGCTTGCATGGATTTTTATCTGAAGCTGGTGATGACAGGACCAAAGGAAAAAAGGAAAAGCAATACCATGTCTGCTTTGCTTTTTAAATCCTTTCCTTAGCCTGCCCGAGTCTAATTTTCTACTTTTAATTCCTATTTTCAGAGTTTATGGAATGTATAAACTTTTTCATTATCTCTGGTGGTTACTTCCTTTTCAAACAAATTTTCCTCATCCCATTTTATGGATTTTAAAGAGTGCCTGTATTTCTCCTGTCCGGGTAGTAAAACCCTTCTATTTCCATCCTTCTGTCTAATGAATTACACTCAGCCTCCTTGTTGACTCATGAAATTGTAAAGAAATCAAATACATCCATTTGCATATACCTTCTGCCTTTATTGAACAAATATCCATGGAATACCTAGTGTATGCTGGGCATGGAGATTGTAATGAGCGTACTCCAGCTGTACTCATGGCTGTCCTGTAGCTTACAGCCCACCGCGGGGCGTAGAGGGGAAAAGGATGAGGAGAAAGTAGCCAGGCAGCTAAGGACTCAGTACAAAGGGTGCTATAAAGGACAGACACAGGGTCAGGGGTGCAGAATAATAGCTTGTGCACCTGACAGGGGAGGTTTGGTCGTCAGGCTGTGGGATTGTCAGGAAAATTTGATGCCATGAGCAATGCAGACAGAAGCATGAGGAGCAGCTTGTTCTATACCAAGTGGGCAGAGGATTGTTGTAGACAAAGAATATCTTTGTAGGGAGGGACAAGGGAGCACATTAAGAGAATTTAAGCAAGTGAAAGTGCATATAATCCATTAAAGTGGTAACTACTCACATACTCTTTGGCAAGAATATTTGTATTTATTTTCATTATAATACTTATGAAATATCCTAACACCAGTTTTTTAGCAGTCTGTATGAAACAGTGGGTGTGTGCTCCTGTGGTGACCTCAGACAGTAGGTACAGGGAGAGTCTCACTGTACCCATGAGGAAACTGAGTCTCTGGAGGATTCAGTTGAAGGATGGAAATGTGGAGTGGATTCCTCATGAGTCTGTGGAGCACAGAGCCTAGACCTGTGGCCCCTTCCCTTCTCCACCGTGGTGTGGATGGTTTTTCTTAGCATAATGTTCAGAGTGAGTATTTTTTTTTCAATTTTTTTATTGTTTAAATTTAACAATGGTTATATTACATATTTTCATCATCAGATCAGTTTAGATTAATACATCTAGGTATATAAGATTGATCAAACAATTAAACATTAACCTTTCTAAATCCACATTACTTTTTTTTTTCTTTTCCCCCTTCTTTTCTTTGAAAGTTGACATATTGCATATTGTCCTCACAATCATTCTGTAGAGTGCAGTGTGTGGGCATGACCCACCTCCCTATTGATGTTGCATAGAAAAAAGAAAGAAAGAAAAAAAA
>PVJA010018866.1:0-39312 GCA_004027025.1 Myocastor coypus
CAATTGTGGAACATTGGACTGTGTATGCATCTACTTCCTCTTAGTTCAAAGAGAAGAATGTTTTTTTCTTTCCTTAGTAACATCAATAGGAAGGTGTGTCATGCCACACACTGTGTTCTGCATAACTATTGTGAGGACAGTGTGCAGTGTGTCAACTGTTAAAAAAAAAAGAAAAGAAAAAAATTAATGTTTATTGAAAGTGCTAATGTTTAATTGATCAATCTTATACACCAATATCTATTAATCTAAACTGATCCAATGATGAAAATATGTAATATAACCATTGTTAAATTTTTCTGGTTTTGAAATTCTGTACTATATTAAACAAAACAAAACAAAAAACTAATGGTGTGGGTTTTCTCTATAATGGAAATGCTATTACTGTACTGAGAAGCTCTTTAATATTTATAATTCATAGCAGATTGAAAATTAATTGATTTATTATCATTCGTTTTTTTCAGCACTTTTAGTTATGAGGAAATTCCTACTTGGAAAGAATACACAGTAATCTAATCTACTCCTTTTTCATTTTCTTTTAAACTTTCGCATATCTTAGTATTAGTGACAAGTTCTCCTTACCTCTCAGGAAATTAAGTGGATTTATTTGTCATTGATGTCTTGGTGGTGATCTCTGTATAGTGGTGGATTTCTGCTGTATTTAGGGCAAAGGAGAATAAATAGTGCCCACCAACTTTTTTTTTCTGAGAATGAGAAGAACTCTTCATTTTTCCTCTTTTGTCTCATAAACCAAGACACTGTCAAGTGGGAATCTCAGGGAACTGTATATTTCTATTTCTAAATTTGTATAGTAATGGACAGTTACAGAAGAAAGATTGGTGATCATCCATGTCTGAGTAATAATGAGCTAATTTGACCATGGACAAATTAGTTATAGAGATCATATATATGATCTCTTGATGTAATATGAAGGAAAAAGAAGAGTAATTCAGTGGGTGGGTGGGTTAAAAATCTAGATCAACGTGAACCTAAACCACGATTTCCATCTCATTGCATATGCAGGAGTCAGGGCAAGATGAACTGTAGTTGAGACGCTTTCCGGAACTTTCAGAATTCTTTCAGGAATTCTCTCTTTGGCTCTCTCTCTTTGGCTCTCTCTGTCTCTCTCTCTCTCTCTCTCTCTCTCTCTCTCTCTCTCTCTCTCTCTCTCTCTCTCTCTCTCTCTCTCTCTCTCTCTCTCTCTCTCTCTCTCTCTCTCTCTCTCTCTCTCTCTCTCTCTCTGGTCTTTCAGTATCTGTCTAATCCATAACTTGAAAAAAACCTGTTAAAAGTATAATCCCTAGCCATTTTGTTGGGAGGAACTAGCTTTAGCTTTTTATAGTATGTGCAATGAATTGCTCTCACTACAAGACTTAAGACTGGTCTCAGAGGAATTCCTGTGGAATAGGTCTCGAAAGTCTGTGTTTTGATCTCTTGTAGGGAAGTTGCAAGTCGGCCCTTTCCTTTTACACCCATTTCCTTTAGGAAATTATACGGAAGATTTTGCGGTGCTTACTTGGCCTCAGATAGGTGCAAATATTTGAAGCAGATTTGTTTAAAAATCAACTAAGGTTTTTATGATCAATATTTAAAAAATATACTGAAGGAAACATTTTAAAAAATTTGATTTTGTTCTCAGTCTCTGATGATTAGGTTAGG
The DNA here is from genome assembly GCA_004027025.1 of Myocastor coypus. NCBI lineage: Eukaryota > Metazoa > Chordata > Mammalia > Rodentia > Myocastoridae > Myocastor > Myocastor coypus. Next base: position 1,657 of record PVJA010018866.1, read on the forward strand.
AATTTAAAGATTTCTTGCAGGATTCAGTTTTCCTGGAGATTAAATCAATGCAATTAATTTATTTATACAATAATATCTTTTATTTAAATGTACAAAACAATTGAAGCTCCTTTTTTCGTAGAGGGATTCTTTTTTTTAAATTTTATTTTATTTATTTTTTCTTGTTTCAGAACCTTTGTCTGTTTATTCACTCATTTTTATGGTCGGCTTAGCTCGCCCGGAGGGCAGGGCTGGCGCAGCATGGAGTGTGGAAGATCGAACCGCGGTCCCTGAAGCCACCCAAGCTTTCCCAAGCAGGCGCTTTAGACCACTGAGACATCCCGCCGGGCCCCCATAGACGGATTCTGAGTCAAGAAGTACAGGCTGGAAATGATGAACGCATCCATGCGCTGCAGAGCCAACGCGCCATGGACAGGAGAAACTCCTTCTTGCGAGACCACATGCTGCTGCTTTTCTCTTCTCTTCTGAGAGTTGCCAGTTTTGTGGGATAGGGAGATTTGAAGCCACAAAGATTCAGTTTGAGATATTGCCAGCAGTGGAAAGATGCCAAGCAGAGTGATACAAGCATGAAATTAACTTTCTAATAACCAGGTGTGACTTAAATAATTATATAAATCAGAATTATCATATGGGAAGCACATATGTTATAACAAAATTTTAGAAAGAACTGAGAAAATTACTTTATAGGAAAGAAAAAGATTTAAGCTACAATGAGACAACAACTGGAATTTGTCATTAAATTTCAGAAGAAAGATAATGGTTCGTATCATTCATCATTGTTTGAAAATGACAAGTTATTTATAAATCTCATTTTAGGCAGCCACTTGGGTAAATATAACCCTTCATATAAAAATTCTATATTTAAAAATAAACATTATGACAAAATTATACATTATTTCATAGCACATATATCTATAGTAGTGTGTTTATTCTAATAGTTTCTCCAATAAGAAAAACCCTCCAGAGAGAATAAAAATGAATATAGATTGTGGAGGACCAATGTCATTTTATCTTGCATGGCACTTTCACACATAGTGACCATGCTTTATTTTATATGAATTATGTCATTTTGTGCATATATATATATATATATATATACATATATATATATATATATATATATGCAATTTATTCTTTGAGATCCACATCACATTTGCTGCTTGATGTTATATCTTTTCTAGAATTCTAAGAAATTTTTCTGCTACCTCGATTTATAAACTTAAGAGATTTACTCCTGTCATAGATTAATAGCATCAATGATTACTTCATTGCCTGTAATTGTCTATTTTTAGTATTCGTAGTCATCAAAAAGAATTTTCCATTTTATAGTTCACTCAGAAGTATATTATGAACAAACATTTATTTATAGCACTCTTCAATATTTTTATTGAAAACTTTATGAATTAGGTCAAGAGAAAAGAAATATTATTTGATAAGAAGTATGAAAATTATATTGGGTTAGCAAAAAATAAATTACATAGAATTGACTGGGCCTCATCTATCTCACTGCTTCTTTTAAAATAGTTTTCCCACTATTGACAGATATGTGCAACTAGGACAGACAGAATATGCTATTGACATTTTCTGAATAGCCCAGGAAGATGCCTTTCTTTAGTTAATCTATAAAAGAGAATGAGTTTCTGAGAGTCCTTTGGCAGCAGAACCTAGTATCTGTTAAAATTTCAAGTTTAAGGTTTTGCAAACTGTCACCTTGGTCCTTCTGGTTGGCTGCGGAAGGCACTAGATGCTGGGAGCAGAGCGGTGACTGAGGATCTCGGGTCGGGGAAGTAAAGCAAGCTGAACTTTGTGGGTCTGACAGTGAGACACATCATTGCGCCTGAAGTGGCTGCATTTTCACTCTAAGCTAAGTAATTCTTTCTTTCTTTTATATAATTATAATATTTGTCCTTATCAAACTAAATAGCCTATGACTGGTAGGACATTTCATAGTTAATAATTAATTAGAACTTGTTAATTCAGGCTGCCTTAGAAAAGTTTTCCTACTGGGCCGGGGAGATGGCTCAGTAGAATAAGGGTTTGCCTGGCAAGCGCAAGGCCCTGAGTTCAACCCCCATTACTTCAAAATAAATAAATGAATGAATAAATAAATAAATGTTTTCTTATAGAACTTGGGTGGGAGATTACCTTTCAATTTGGCTTACTGAGTGTGCAATCTCCTCAGGAAGGCAATATGGCTCATAGCTCTGGAGGAGGCAAGCCATTCTGCGGAAGGCTCCCTTAGTCTGATCTCCGTCCCTGGGACTTTGACTCTCCCTGGAGCTCAACTGAAACTATGGACAGGAATTGTGGCAAGGAATTGTCACTTTAAGGCAAGGAACTTGTCAATTTGTCACTAATTATAAAAAATGTGGAGGACGGGTGATCAGAAAGGGTACATGATGTAAAGTGGTTCTCTGGAGAAAAAAAAAAAAAAAAAATTCTGGGGTTAGTAGCCAACATTCAGAGCAGCAGGTTATACATGAATTAACCTGATCCCCAGACATGGTGCTGCATGCCTGTGACCCCAGCACTTGTCAGGTTGAGACAGGATAGTTGCAACCAATTTGAGGGCAGCCTGGACTATACAGTGAATTCAAGAACAGCCTGGACTGCACGGCAAGGCTGTCTCAAAAACTTTAAAGCAGAGCAGAACAGAGCAGAGCAGAGCAGAGCAGAGCAGAGCAGAGCAGAGCAGAGCAGAGCAGAGCAGAGCAGAGCAGAGCAGAGCAGAGCAGAACAAATGAAAGCAAAATTTTGCATGATGAACAATACCAGCATTGGGGCAGCAGCAGCATCTGCTACATATCTTTAAATATAAACACTACTGATTTCCCTTCCTGCTCTCTTATTTTCTTCCTTCCCTTGTCCCAGTTTCCTTCCCCCTGAGCAGTTTCTTCCCCTTTCACAGTATCCACTGTACCTTTTAGATACTATTTATTCTGTCAAGGTCTCATGCTAGGGAAACAACACACTTGGATCTGATTTATTTCACTTATGAGTATGGTCTCTAGTTGCATCCTTTTAACCTGTGTATACGCATAGGGTAGCTTGCGTAATTGTAGTGCCGACTCCTGCTGGTCTATTGAAATGAGAAGTTAGTGCTTAAATACTTTTTAATCTCTTTTTAAATGTTTTATAAGCTTTTGGCCAATCTTACAGGCTTATATTTGTAATCTGAACAACTAATTTGAAGGGATCAATATGCAATATAGCAACCATTATTGAATTCCTACCATTTTGTTTATTGAAATTCTGTATCATTTCTAATTTCTTTACTATTTTTTATATTCTCTTTAAAAATAAAAAAATAAAATTAAAAAAAGACAAATACTATTTGAGATGACTGAATATATCCATCTGTCACCCCTTATTGAAAATTGCTTTAATGAGTTACCAGGTGGCCTGATACCAAGGAAAATATTAAATTTTACCAGTTTGATTTTTCAAGGACTATTCTTAGTAAATATAAAATTTAAATATTTAATATGGTCTTTACAATGATCTTCATAATTCACCAAAGTTAGATCTTACTGAGTTGTAGGCATAGAACATAGGTTAATCTTTAAGGACATGTGTTTATCTTTTTTATTTTGTATCAGTGCATATCTGAGGTATATAATGAATACGTGAGCTGGGTGAATATATGTATCACATCTTAATGCTTTTTACTCACCGCTCCCTAATCTCCCTCACCTGTTTTCAATTTATGTTTAGTTTACTCAAAAGTGATTTTTTTGTCAGACCATTTTGCATTTAATTTACTAGCTGTCCTTACTTAACTACTAACCATATTTCAGAATGTAAAATGAATAATAATCTAAGATCAAAGCAAGTGAATGATAGACCAACTAAATTGCTACCCCAAATAAATAGACATTGAACATTTCCTCCAATCTCCAACATGGATGAAGTGTTATGATGGTGTGAAGTAGGAAGGATTCAGACTTGAACCACATGCAAGATTTTAAGAAGTTTAGAGTAGAGTACGTATGAGTATGTGTTGAAGAAATATATGACAAGGACAATTTAATAATCTAAGTCCTATCATGTGCTATAGAACCAAAGAAAGTCAACAGTTAATCCAGGAAGGGACTAGGAAGTAAAAACACACCACCAGGAGGAACTGGAAGCTATTTGAGTTTTAAATATTGATTATTTTACTAAGTGAAATTGTAGGTTTGTGAAATGGATATTATGTCACAGCAGCAAGAATCAAGAAAGACAACAGCATGTAATAATTTTGGATCAATTGAAATGTTGCTTTCAATTTGAAATATTGTGAATACATGTGTATAAAAAAATAACCGAATAGATGACTCATATGATAGATATTTAAAGATCAATGAAGGCTTATTTTTGAACAATGAGGGGGAAAATTACATATAATTAGGAACAAAATTATAATTGAATTATTACATGCTGTTGTCTAAAACAGATTAGAAAATTTATAACTATAAAAATGAAATACACATATTGATATTTAAAATGCATAATTAAGAAAACTTGTTGGTGTTGTTTTTCTTGTATATCAATAATTAAGCCACTGTTGTTGGCACTGTTCATTTTTCTATTTTAACACCAAAGGAATGAAAGTCTTTCCTACTTTATGAATTTTTTACTAAAATGTCAGCAAAAAGAAAAAAATGTCTGTGTAAAATGTGTGGGTAAGAACTGTCTATCAAGTGTTTCTACTCCTTCCCCTTACACTGGACACCAACTATATGCCCTAGGTGGCTTAAAGGGATTTCATTATAATATAAAATCAATAAAATGAAAAAGAGCAGTAAAAAAAGAAAAAGAATCATGAAAGACATTTTGAGCAGAAGAGAGTCAGGATGTTTTGAGGGTTTTTTGGGAAAAGTTGCTCCCAACATTTTAATTAAACTACATGAAGAGGAAAACTCAGGACCTCATGTTGTGTACAAATTCTTTCCTAAGGTCCTTAAAGCAATTATCAGAATAGACAAGGAAATTTGATGTAATCAGATTTAAGCAGTTTTTCCATGTTGTTTTTAGTCCTCTGTTTTGTTGTTATCGTTACCCTGTTTAGTTTCTTAACTGATATTTAAATTCAGGCTGGTAAAACAGAATAAACTGAGCGGGCTAAACAATAGGTATCTATAACTCATAGTTTTGGAGGTTGGAAGCATGAAATGAGGATGCAGAAACAATCGAGCTTTAGTTAGCATCCTCTTATTGTATGTCACCTACTTGCTTTATTCTGGAGGGGGAAAGGCAAGGAGAGTATGAGATGGAAGGGGGAGGACAAGAAGAGAGGAGAGGAGGAGGGGAGAGCAGCGAGAAGAGAGATCCCAATCTGGGTTCATTTTCTGATAAGGTAATAAGGAAACCAGTGTATCACAAGGATGCTGCCCTCCTAACCTTGTCTCAACCTAATTGTTTCCCAAAAGCTCTATTCAATACCATTGCGCTGCAGGCTGTATACGATAAAACTCAACATATGGATTTTGATGATAGACAAGTGTTCAGTCCATGAATACTATTATTATTATTTTTTTTAGGGTCTCACTACTGAGTCATAGAGATCCTCCTGTTTGTACCTCCCAAGGGCTGGGATTACAGACGCACGCCACCATGCCCAGTATCGCCGGCGCAGTGCGCTCTAGAGCGGGGCCGGTGCAGCAGGAGGGGCCAGGAACCGAACGCTGGCCCCTGCGCTTCCTCTAAGCAAGCGCCAAATCCCTGAGCTATACCGCCAGCCCTAGTCCATGATTATTGATACTGAAAAATTCTCAGTCACAGACGTGCAAATATTTCTTCTATTATTTCTCTTCTTCTCTTCCTGAGATTCCAATTTCTTCTCTGTGTTTATCTTTTGCAGTATACTTCAAATTGTTCATTTAGTATATATCATCCATTCCTTCCTACACTAAAACAGATCAAATCATTACTTGTGTTGTAGTCAGGGTCAAATATTTTATGAAGATTAAATGAGCAAATAATAGCCATGACAGCCATATGGCGAACATTTCATGATAATTTGAACATATCCTATTTATTAGATGAAGATACATTCACACAGGAATTCTTAGCATACATTCATTATGTATAAATTTCAAGAATAATCAAATGCTAAATATTAGATATGCTTGATCATTCATAAATGTTACCAATAAAACGTGGAAGAAAGTCATAGGTATGTGACAAGAGTGAATAGACAATAGGTTTCAGAGCACTGTTAAGGGCTGTTCATTGCACACTGGTCATACCAAAACTCTGAGAGAATGAGGCATGATGATCGCAAGATTAAACCCAAACTGGGCAATTTAGTGATTTAGAAGAACTTGTCTCCGCTGGAAAAGTGGCTCCATGTAAAGGTCCCAGAAATCCTGAGCTATAAAACAGCGGGACTTCTTAAAAGTGATCTGCACACCTCCTGGAGTTCCACTGAATCTGTGGACAGGAAAGCAAGCAAGCTGACCCTACCACCTGACAGCAGGGGAGGGGACAGCTATCTGCTTAGAGGTTTTATAGCATAACCTGCTGCCCAGGGTACATATTGAAAGTTTCTCAGTTACATAATTAACATATCAGGAATAGCATTTTGGAAAATAATACCTGGGTGGCCTAGAATTGTTCTCTTCCACCCTCCCATAGATTTTGTTTGAAAAAAAGATGAGCCAGAGAGAATCAACAGAAATATTTCCTTCACCTTTTTACCTGACAAATTCCTGTTCACTTTCAGGCTCTAGTTTTATATCTGCTTTTTTCTTTTTTTAAAATAAGCTTTGTTTCTTAGGTGTGATTATTCCTCTACAGCACTCTTTCATGACACTGTTTCCCTGTCCCTGCACTAGTCACACTCAGCTCCTATTATTGGATCAAGGGTGATCTCTCAAGGTACAGTCAAAATCCTCTAGATAGCTTGAAATATTCTTCCCAAGTAGCCATGGAATTCAGCAATCTCTGAAATGCTGTCATCAAATATTTTATTAACACCCTTCTCTGCACAATGCTATATTTGACAACTTTATCACACGCCCCTTGAGAAATTTTCCCTGTATGATTGGCAGCTAGAGCATGACAGCGACCAGCCAACCATGCACATTGACCCATTTAAAGAACAACTTCATCTTGAACTTTTGGGAAGAGGCTATAGCAGTGTGTATCCTTATTAATGTGTTAAGAGAAGGTAAGGAGGATTTCCTTCACAGTTAAGGCAATAAAGCTAAAATACTCAGCCTGTCAGACTAAGCTAAGCAGAACTTCCCTGGGTGAGAACTAGGTGGGAATCTCTGAGGAACACCTCTAGTAGAATACCTACTTGAAGAAATAATCCACTGTGAGACTGGGCCTGGTGCCACCTGCCTGTACTCCCAGTGCTTGGAAGGCTGTAAAGAGGAAGATCACTATGAATCCAATCTAGTAGTGAGACCCTGAGCACCCTGTAGACCTTTTCTTAAAATAAATAAATAGACAAATAAATAAATAAATAGATAAAAAAATAAAATAACCCATCATTATGACTGTCTTTCTGGCCAGATATTAAAGAAATGTTGCACCATTAGAAATTCTGTTTTCTCTTTCTTTCTTTCTTTCTTTCTTTCTTTCTTTCTTTCTTTCTTTCTTTTTAGAAATTCTGCTTTAAAAATGATTGCTATATTTGGTCTATTATATGTGTGGCTATTATTCATCGTGGAATACTTTTGCTTTCATTCATATGGTTAATTATGCTCTGAATCCTAGAAGTAGGTGACATTCAAACTAAAATTTTAAGAGAAAGCAGTTTACAATTCAGTCAGTAGTGAAAAAATTTATACTTCACTGTCTTCCTCTATTCTCCTGACAAATTTTCCAGATGTTCTGAAGTCGGAAGGAAAAATAAAACCAAAGACACCACGTATGTTGTGCGAGAAGGGAAAGGTAGTAAGATCAAATTATAAAAATTACCTAATTGCACATTTTCCATCTCAAGAGAAAAATAAAGTGAGGATAAACTTTTTTCCCTTTTGTCTCTTTCTCCTACCCTATCTTCAATGCCTGCTTGCCTCTTTATTTACAAAGCTTTGCATTCATCTTATCCTTTTCCTTTTATTTAGAACATACTCTTCAATGAAATAAATTAGACACATATGTGTATATACTCCACTGTCTCTGTGGTATGAGAATCTGAATATGTAAATAAGAATCGAAATGTACAATAGATTTTATGAAATAGGAAGACATTGTGCAGAAAATAAATTTTCTTTTGTAAAAATCAAGCAGAAGTTTTATAATGGCCATATATTTAATAATATTTTGCTTATAGTCATAAATAAATGAATTTGTCAAGTGGTGATTTATATTTATGTGAAGGAGGAAATATTATGTGTTCAAAATCTTCATCCTCCTCACCCAGGAAACTTTTCCTATTTGCTTCCTGCTTTGAATTTCCTTGTTGACCTGGATGATGATGAAAAAGAGAAGATGTAATTACTCCAGGAACAGTACCTTCAAGCAAATGGCTGCTAACTCAGCAGTGATTTAAAGAAGGATGGAGAAACATTGGTAGAGACCCAAAGGCTGAAAAGACTCAACTGACGGACCTTACTTTGAGAAGAGGCTCTCTTCTAGCTTGGGTCAGTGTGCATAAATGGAGTAGGGACATGCATAGAGCTGAGGGGAGGGACAGTGTGTGCCTTGCCTGAGAGGAAAGGAGGCAGGAGCAGGTGAACTCGCCATGTCAACTCTCTGAGAGCAGCAGATTCGCCACTTCACTGCAGCATAAGATAGGATGATTGTTTTGAAACATTTTGGCTATCAGTCTGGTGAGCTTCAATTTTTTTTGCTCTTAATTCTAGGAGGCATAGAGGTAATGGTTATGGTCCCAAATTAGATTCAAACTAATACATGTAGGCACAGCTGAATTGCATGTCACCTGGCTAACCTGACCTGACCCTAGTCATTATGCTGAGTTGGTGTATTTGACAGCTAATTTGCCACTCCCTGACAGTCCTGGACTTCAGCTGACTACTTTGAACTTTTAATATATAGGATTTTTTTTTTAGTTACTGTAAACAAAGTGAAAAAAAATAGTGGATAATTAAATTTTATATATCACATGACCCATATGTTAGTTTTAACAGACAACCAGTAGGAATTTGAAGTCACATCATTAAAGAAAAGTGCAGAAAACTATAGGTGCTTTAATGTTATATCAGGACATTTCATAAATTTGAGAATACATTTTGAAGATGTGGAAGACACAGCAAGACTTGGATTTTTATTCTGGATAATTTTCTCAGATACTAAAAATTTAATATTTAAAAAAAGCTGTTTAAAATTAAGAGTGAGTAGATGAGTAGCCAGGCAGCTTCACTAATTTTATGAATTTAAATAAAGCCTCATAATTTTTCAATAAGAAAAATTTGCTTTAGATATAATGATGTGCTTATTATGTTTAAGTTAAATATTTACAATAAAATACTTGGTATTATCATTGATCTATCAATCAAATAACTTTAAGAATTGAAATTATTTTGAATAAAACTTTCCATGTCCAGATGTAACAGGTTTATTTTTAAAATTCATTTTAATGTGAAAAAAATAAAACAGCAATGAAACAGTTTCAAAACAGGCTAGTAGGATGATCGGAATAATTAATACACATACCTGCAAGCAGGTGCAGGGACCAGTGATTTGATCCCAGGGCCTCATTGAGATGGTAGTCAGGAGTGAGTGGTGGCATGTGCCTGGAATCCAAGCTCTGCGGAAGCGGATCACTACAAGTCTGATCTAGTAGTGAGACCCTGAACACCCTGTAGACACTTCCCCATGCCCCCAAAATAAATAATTAATACATTGTATATTGTTATCTTCATAGTTGTTATTCACAGGACAAGATGCACACTTGTCTAAGCAATATTAACACAAACATTTAATCTCATTGAACTAAGAGGCAGCTGCTGTATATCTATCCTAAAACTGTATACACATATAATTTTCTTCTTTTTCTTAACAACAAAATGGTCCTTTATTTATACTTTTGTGCATTTAGTAACACATGACACTAGGTTGCCTAGCAAACAATAGCTAACCTTAACCAGACAGGATGTTTATCTCTGGAGTGAGATAGCTTGTTTGCCTTAGGCATTGGATCAAATCCCACCTACACATAGTTGATCGATTTCTTAGCTTCATGGCTCCCAGCATATCCCCCTTTATCATTTTGTGTTGTCAGAGATGGGTGTTCCACTTCAATTACAGAAGCAGTATTTGAAGAAGTCTTTAAAGAATCTTTTCTTACTTGAAGCCAGTCTAAAGATTACAGGTACTTGAATTCAGGAAAAAAAAAAAAAAAAAAAAAAAAAAAAAAAATATATATATATATATATATATATATATATATATATATATATAGTCCAATCATCCATAAATCCATAATAGTAGTGGATTATCAGAAGAACTGGCAACTGTCAGAAGTTGTTGACTTGAGCCTTCTATAGATCAGCATATTAATATATTACTTTTTATACCTCCTGGTTATTCTTTTCTGCTGGGTGTTTAAAACCAAGATAAAGCAAGACCTATAAAACAGAAAATGTAACTTTTTATCAGACAAGGTCACTCAAATCTCCTCAGGATTTACCCAGAAACCATGTACAGCACTTTGTAGATCTTTTGTCAGTGTCAGCCATCTGGACGAACCACAGCCATTGCTTGACCAATTTGTTCTCTGTGAAAGCCTGAGAGAATGTTTTCTCTCTGGGTGACTCTCATTAGGCATAATATACATTGTTAATCACTTTCTTCTGTGGCCCCATAATCTCCTTGATTAGAAAATTTGGGACACCACTGAGTTACAAGATGACACAGCACATGTTCTTTTATATCTTGAGGCCTCACTGAACTTGAAGGGCTAGGACCAAAATATTGGCTATCCTTGTAGCGCATTTATTTCTCTAATTTTTGATCTGTGAACTATAGTGGTTAATCATCCAAAAGAGAAGCTTACCGATATTACCCTGAAAACAGAGGCAGTTGATAACATCACTATCTGTCTGAATATCAAATGCCTTAGGTGTAACATGGAACTGCTACTTTCCAACAACCATGGCCATTATGGTATTAAAAATTTAAATCCTTATAGAATAGGAAAAAAACAATTACATGTTTTTAGACAGAAATTTAGAAATCAAACCATATACAACATTGTAGAAGGACAATCCTATGACATTGGTTTTTCTTGTCTCTTGTTTTTTTATTACCATTTTTATACAAACATTCACTTTAAGGAGATGATAGCAATAATTGATATTACAAGCATTGCACATTTAGAGAATCAAAATGACAGGTAGGTATTTCAAGCATGGTTTTAGTACTACACATTTCTATCTTCAATGTAGTTATTAGTTCACAGATATCAGAATATAGAGTTAGTCAGAGTAAGAATTCTATCCATTAATTGCTGTTTTCCAAAACCTGATGGAGATTCTTAGGACCATTGCCTCACCCATGTTGTTTATATAAATGTATGGTTTTTGCCCTTGTCATATTCCCTAACCTTTCTCCTTGCTATCTCTTCATTGTTTAATCCTTAAAGTCTCTCTTTCCTTTAAATTGTTATACCTTTCAATTTCTATTTATTCTTTCAGTCCTTATGCTACAAAGACTATACAGTATTTACATATGTGAGTGTGGTTTATTTCACTTGCTAGTATATCTTCAAGTTGGACCTACTTATATAGGAAGCCTTCAAGTTTATTTTTCTTTACAGCTGAGTCCATTGTATAAAAAGTCCACATTGTATAAAAAATCCATTGCACAAAAAGACCACATATTTTTATCTATTCTTCAGGTGACAGGCATTTTGGTTGTTTCCAAGATTTTTCTATCATAAATTGTTCTGCCATAAATATAGGTGCACAGATATCACTATGGTATGATGTTTTCAGTTCTTCTGGGAAAATTCCCATTAGGGGGATAGCTGGATTGAATGGGATTTCCAGTTCTAGCTTTTTAAGGAGTCTCACAGAGATCTCCGTAATGGTTGCACAAGTGTACATTCCTACCAACAGTGGAGAAAGGTCCCTTTTTCCACACAGCCTCTCCACCATTTGTTGTTGCTTGATTTCTTTCAGGTAGCCATACTTTCTGGGATCAGATGGCATCTGAGTGATGTTTTAATTTGCATTGCACGAAGGCTAGCGATGTGAAGGATTTTTTTTTTTTTTAATGTATTTTTTGCTTCTAGTTTTTCTTCCACCGAGAAATGTGTGTTCATCTTGGATGCCCATTTCTGGATAGTATCTTTGTCTTAGTTACTTTTTACTCATTGCTGGGACAAATACCCGACACTCAAAAGGAAGGAAGGAAAGGTTTATTTAGCTCGCAGTTTGTGAAGGTTTCAGTCCATATTCGGCTGGTCAAAGGCTGAGTGGAACAGAGCGGAGAACAGCCAGTGTATGGCGGCAGAACAGCAACAAAATGGTGGCAGAGGCAGCTAACCAAATAGGGCAGCAGAACAACAGCTCTGGTCTATCTCCCTGTTTCCCTTTTTAAATTGCATCAGACTCTCTAACTTAGCCTATTGTCTCAGGCCACACCCATAGTCTCAGCAGTACTCATACCATAATCCCAACAGTACTAAAACAGGTAATCCCAGTGAATCATCATTCAAGTGTCAAACTCTAGAAGTCCCTGCCCATGATTGCATGAGGCTTTGGAAGGACAACTAGACATAAACCATAACAATCTTTAAATTTTGGGACTCTAATATTTTTTAGTTCTTTTTTATTACTTTTAATAACAAATAACAATGTGACAGTTTCCAAACATGTTAGTAGTACATTTCCAATATTTGATACAATGCATATTGTTGTCCTATTAGTTATACAGAGCACAGGGTATAGATGTTATAATTTTTCTAATCATTATTGGTACGAAAAAAATTTTCCTCATTGAACTAAGAGAAAGTAGTTGTATACATAATCCAGTGTTCAAAAATTGCAGTGGGTTATTGATAAAACTGGCAATGTTGGAAACTGTTTACTTAAGCCTTTTGCAGCTCAACATTCTAATCTAGCTTTCCAATTTATGCATTGTGGTTAAACTTTTCTGCGGGTAAAGGCAGTTTAAGCAAGACATGTATAGCAAAACATATAACTTTTGTACCTCCTAAAGCCAGTCAAATTCCCCCAGGGTTTACTTTGAAACCATGTACATTGCTTTGTTGAACTGTTGTCAGTGTCAGCAGTCTGGATGGGTCACGGTCATTGCTTGACCATTTTGCTCTCTGAGAAAACCTGAGAGAATGTTTTCTCTCTGGGCGACTCTCCTTTGGCACACTATATATCTTCAATCCCTTGCCTCTGCAGCCTAATAATCTCCTTGGACAGAAAATTTGGGACACCACTGAGTTATAGATTGCTATAGCACAGGTTCACTTAGGTCCTGAGTCCTCACTGACCTTGAAGGACTAGGGCCAACATATTGACTATTCTTGTAGCCCTTCTTTTTCTCCCATTTTTGGTCTGCAAACTTATATTCTTAACCCTCGAGAAGAGAAGTTTCATGATACTATTGCTCTATAATGTATGTAGCTGAGCATAACATCACTGTCTTTCTGATTATCAAGCATCTTAGAATTAACTTGGAATTGGTATTTTCTATCAATCATTGATATTCTAATAAATCTGTATAGAATGTGATAAAAGCAGTTACGCATTTTTAAACATTTAGAAATCTAAGTATGTACAAAACTGCAGCTGGTCAATCCTATGGTAATTTTCCTACTATCTTACTCTCATTTAATGTCCTTTTTTGTTTTCTTGTAAACCAACCATTTACTTGAAAGAGAGTATAGCAGTAACTGAAATTACATTAGAAGCAGCACACATCTAAAAGATCAGAATGACAGGCATTCCAAGCATATTTTTATGTTACACATTGCTATCCTCTGGGTCAAAAACATTTTGGAGGTTCCTAGGACCATCATCTAATTCATCCTGTGTATATACGTGTATGGCTTTGCCCATGCCATGCTTTCTATCTTTTCTGCTGGCAGTCACTGCATTGTTTAACTTTTAAGTCCTTGATTTCCATTCAGCTGTGTTATGCCTCTCCATTTTTATTTCTCCCTTTGAGTTCTTATAATAGGGAGACTATATGATATTTACACATGTAGTTGTGGTTTATTTCGCTTATGAGTATATGTTCAAGATACATTCATTTATATATGAAGTTTTCTAGTTTATCATACTTTATAACTGAGTAACATTCCATTGTATAAAAACACCACGTCTTTTTCAACCATTCTTCAGATAATGGGCATTTTGGTTGTTTTCAAGATTTGGCTATTACAGATTGTGCTGCTATAAATTTAGGTGCACAGATATCACTATGGTATGATGTTTTCAGTTCTTCTGGGAAAATTCCCATTAGGGGGATAGCTGGATTGAATGGGACTTCCAGTTCTAGTTTTTTAAGGAGTCTCCACACTGCTTTTCATAATGGTTGCACCAGTGTGCATTCCTACCAGCAGTGGAGAAGGGTTTATTTTTTTCCATAGCCTCTCCAACATTTGTTGTTCCTTGATTTGTTTATGAATGCCATTCTTTCTGGGGTGAGATGGTATCTAAGTGTTGTTTTAATTTGCATTTCATGAATGGCTAGCAAAGTGAAGCATTTCTTCATGTATTGTAGGCTAGTTGAATTTCTTTCTTAGATAAGTGTGTGTTCATCTCAGAATGCCATTTCTGGATTCAGTCTTTGAATTTTGGGACCCTAATGGTTTTTAGTTCCTTATAAATTCTAGATAGAAGATCTTTGTCTGAATACATATTAGTTAAAATATTTTCCAAATTTGTAGGTTGTCTTTTCACTCTGTTGGTATTTTCTTTTGACGTACAAAAAACTTCTTAGCTTATCCTTTTTTGTTTTCTTGTAAACCAACCTGTCAAGTGTCAAACGTGCATTTTGATTTTTGTCCATGAACTCTTTGCCTCCTCTGATGTTTTCAAGACTTTCTCCCACGTGTTTCTGTTTTAATGTTTAGATTTTTAATACATTTTGACTTTAGTTTAGTGCATGGTGATAGACCTGGTTCCAGTTTTGTGATTTTTGGCATGTAGCGAGCCAGTTTCTCCAGTGCCATTTGTTAAAGAGGCTATTTTTCTTCCAGTAAGCATATTTAACCAGTTTGTTAAAGATAATATAGGTGAGTTTTTTTGTAGTTGCATTTGCATCTTTTATTCTAGTCCATTGATCATCAGGTCTGTATTTTGCCAATATCAGTGCTGATTCTACCATTGTAGCTTTGTTGTAGAATTTCTAGGAAATTGTAATGCCTCCTGCCTTGTCTTTGTTTCCCAGGATTGCTTTTGATAGTCAACATTTTTCCTCATTCCTAATAAATGTTATGATTGATTTCTCTTGGCCTGTCAGGTATCCTGGTGGTATTTTGACAGGGATTGCATTAAATCTATATAGCAATTTTGGTAGGATGACCATCTACGTATCCAGGATCAGGTCATATCTTTCCATTTTCAGAAATCCCTCTACTATCTCATTTTTTAGCATACTGTAATTTTTTTTTTTTTTTTGTCTTTTTGAGACAGGGTCTCGCTATGCAGTTGAGGCTGGCCTTGAGCTCACTTTTGTAGCCCAGGCTGGTCTCGAACTCGCACCGATCCTCCTGCCTCAGCCTCCCAAGTGCTGGGATTACAGGCGTGCGCCACCACGCCCAGCAAGCATACTGTAATTTTAAATGAATATATATTTTACTTTTTTAGTTAGATTAATTCCTAAGTACTTCATTTTCCATTGTACTGTTTTAAAGGATATTGTTTCTCTGATTAATCTCTCATTGTGTTTGTTATTTTTGTAGAGGAATGGTATCTATGTTTGGAAATAGATTCTGTACCTTGCTATGTTGCTGAATTTGTGTGTTAATTCTAGCAGCATGTTGGTGGAGTGTTTTAAGTCTTCCTTGTAGAGTATCATGTCATCTGCAAATTGTGATAGTGCAACTTCTTTTTTGCATATTCTTCTTCCTTTTTTTTTCTCTCTTGTCTAATGTCTCTAGGTAATGTTTCCTGAAGTATATAGAGTAGGAGTGGTGATAGAGGACATCCTTGGCTTGTGTCATATCTGAGAGTAAAAGATTTCAGTTTTTCCCCATTTAGAATTATGGTAGCTGTTGGATTGTCATAGATGGCATTTATCAGATTGAGGTACAGGCCCTCTATTCCAATTTTCTGTAAGACTTTGAACATGAATGAGTGTAGGACTTTGCCAAAAGCCTTTTCAGTATCAATTGTGTGATTATGTGGTTTATAGATTTGGCTCTATTGACATAATATATTGCATCTATTGATTTGTGTATGTTGAACCACGCCTGCATCCCTGGAATGAATCCAATCTGGTCATGGTGTGTAATCTTCTTGAAAATTTGGTATATTCTATTTGCCGGGATTTTACTGAGGATTTTTGTATCTATGTTCATGAGAGAGATTGGCCTGTAGTTCTCTTTTTTAGTTGCATCTTTCTCTGGCTTTGCTATTAGTATAATGCTTGCCTACAGGAATGATTTTGGGAGAATTATATCCTTTTCAATTTCACTCAAGAATTTGAGAAGTATTGGTGTTCTATCTTCTGAAAGATCTCTTAGAAGCTGGCAGTGAATCCTTCAAGAACTTGACTTTCCTTTGTCATCGTTTTTTTTTTTTTTTTTCCTTTTTTTTTACATTTTGAATTTCATTGGCAATTATTGGGTTATTGTGAGTTCATATATCTCCTTGATTCAGTTTTGGTAAATTTTATCATTCTGGGAATCTGTCCACTTATTCTCTTCTGTGAGAGTAAAAATTCTTAAAATGGTTATTGATCTTCTGAATTTCCATAGGGTCTTTTGTAATTTCATCTCTTTCCTTCCTTATTGGTTGATTGGAGATTTTTCTTTCCTCTTTTTGATGAGGTTAGCTAGGGGATTATCAATTTTATTTAATCATTCAAAACCTCCCCCCAGCTTTTCGAATCATTAATTCTTTGTATTGTTTTCTTTCTCTTGTTTGCATTAATTTTTTCTCTAATCTTTATAATTTCCTCTTGTCTTTGGAATTTATGTTTGACTTGGTGTTGTTTCTTCAGACATTTGAGGTGCAGCATTAGAGTATTTATTAGTTCTCATTCCATTTTCCTGATGTTCAACTTTACAGCTATAAATTTCTCTCTAAGAACTGATTTCATTGCATCCCATAAATTTCATTAAGTTGTACTTGAATGCTCACTGAACTGCAGATATTGTATGATTTCTTATTTATTTTCATCTGTAACCCATTGCTTGCTGAGAAGGGTGTTTTTTAATTTCCATGTATTTCTGGGCTTTTTTGTTTCTTTTGTCCTCTATTTCCAATTTCATTGCACTGCAATCAGATAATATGTATGGGATAATTTCTGTTTTCTTGAATATACTTAAGCATGTTTATAGAACAATATGTGGTCCATTTTAGAAAATGTCCCATGTACGGCTGAAAAAATTGTGTACTCAGAAGTGGTTGGGTGGAACACTGTATATGTCCACTAAGTCCATTTGTTCCAAGTTCTGGCTCAGTTCTGCTACTGCTTTGCTAATTTTTTGTCTGCTTTAGCTCTCTTTTGTGGATAAGGCGATATTAACATCTCCTGTTAAGTGTGTGGTATTGGCTGTTAAATTTTTGATGTCTGTTAAGTTTTATATTATATTGTTGGGTGCTCCTATGTTTTCTGGATGCATATTCAGGAATTCATGACTGGTACCTCTTCCTCTTGTTCTTTTTTTTTTTTTTTTCCCCTAACCAGTATGTAGTGGCCTTCTTTATTTTTGTGTTAGTTACTCTTCTCTTGTTGCTGGGACAAATACCTGACACTCCAAATGAAAGAAGGAAAGGTTTATTTAGCTCACAGTTACTGGAGGTTTCAGCTAAGAGCAAGAGCCAACAGAGAGAGTAGTAGCAGCTCAAGCAGCTAACTTCTCTTTCTACTTTACATTGAAATGCAAATCACCTGCCCCAGGGGAGGTGTAACACCCAAACCCACAATAATCAATTACAAATTGCAGAAGCCCCCCCATGACTGAATGAGGCCTTGGGGGGACACACATGCACAAACCATAAGAATTTTGTTTGATCACTCTTGTTTGAAGTTGAGACTTTCTGGAAACAAGATTACTACTCCTGCTTTTTTCTGAGTTGCTAGGACATGTAGTATTGTTTTCCATCCTTTGACTTTCAGCCTATGATTTTCTAATTTAAGTGTGTTTCTCGTACAGAGCATACTGTCGGATTTTGCTTTTTCGTCCATTTTGCCAATCTATTTCTTTTAATTGGTGAATTGAAGACATTTACGTTGATGGTTACAATTGAGATGTATTGCCTTATTATGGCATGTTATTTACCTGCTGTTGTATATCTCTTCCCCCCCCCCCCCCCCCCCGTTTAATTTTTTGTCCTATTTGGTGTTATTTGGAGTTCCCTACACTTCAGTTCCCTGGATGTCAGGTTGTTTACCCATATTTTGGAAGTTTTCTGCTATTGCTTCTGCTCATATTCTTTTTATATCATCTGCATTGACTCCTTTCTTATTGATGCCTAATATCTTACATTGTTCATCTCTGGATCATCTTGCAGATATTGAATTATTTTTTCCTGCATCCTAGCTGTTTTGAAGAGATCTTTTCTTACCTTTTCACGAGCTGAAACGGTGTCTTCAAAGTCTGAAACTCTGTCTTCACTTTCCTTGAAGTGATTTTGCCAGTCTGTGATTGAGGTTTTAATTTCTGGTATATCTCTTTTAATCTGCTTCATGCATATTTAATTCCTATATTGCTCATTCAATGGTTCCATCATTTTTCTATTTGTCTCTACTTGTTTTATTCAGTCTCCTTTAGAAGCACTTAGTAATTCTTAAATTATGGTTATCATTTCTTTTTTGTACTTCAGAGATTGTTTCTTTTTTTATGAGCATGATAGATTTATTTGGGGAAAGAAAGTTCCTATTTGAGAGAGGGACAGCAGGGCAGTTCTGAGTGGGATTTCCCCCAGTCATGTGTTTCTGATATTGCTTCTATACCTTTCTGCAGTTGTTTCTTTACTTCACACACCAGTGATTCAGAGATTTCAGGTATGCGATTTCCAATTTCTTCTATGCTAGTATCTTCTTCATTTGCTCTGAGTAGGCTTGAGCCCTCCAAATGCATTTTGCTCCTTCTCTTTTTCATTTTATTTAGCACAGTCCCCTGACCTTTGGTATACAGCTTTGCTGCAGTTATTACCTTAGCATGTAGCGAAATTCTTACTAAAGTGAGATTATGTGATTAAGGTAGTTATATTAGGAGCACTAATAATGGAATGTGATATTTAGCAGTTGACAAACTTTTGTAACTAACATGTTTGTATTTTAGACTATGAAAGCAAGCATTATGTCTGTATAGCTAAGCAGATATTAAGTTGGCAATTTATATTTAAATTAGGTCCCTTAAGTTCTGTCTGATCACCTCCCCCCTTGATATATATGTGGTCTTCCAGGTAAACTAGTTCCCCCCAGTAACCTGTACCCTCTCTCTCGATCAAGAGAGAAAGAAAGAGGATGCTCTCGCCGATCTGGGTCTATCAATGTGTATCAGCTTACTGGCTGCAGATCCATAAAATTTGAACCCATCCATAAGTGAGTGGCTGGGTCTGGCTGCTGTGCTCAACTTCTTCCTGCTGCAGGCTACGGAAGTGAATCCACTGTGCCCCTCTGGCAAGATGTTCAGCTCCAGGATTAGCTGGGTGGGTCTGGTCCCTAGCCTCTCTGCTGGGAGTTCTGCTGCAGGCTTGCATGCCAGGCTTGTCTGATGTAGGAGGTTTCTATGAGTGTTCAAATGGTGCCCCCCCCCTCCGCCACACACCTGGCTGGGTTCTGGTTGGAAAGGCATCCCGTGAGCGGGAGGATGTTCTCACGGACACTCTGGGCCTGGACTCTGGCTGGAAAGGGATTCTGGGAATAGATGAGTAGGCAGAAGTTCCCACACACATGCCAAGACTAGACTCTTGCAGGAAAGAGATCTGGAAAGCCCAGGTTTTTTATTAAAAATGTACTATTGATAAAAAATTGAGAAGGAATGACTGGCATCATTGTGTCCTAGAAAAATTTGCAAATACTATTCAAGAATTGTAATTACTAACAAATGCAATCATTCATAAAACTAAGTTTCTACTTAAGTGAAAAATGTATGATTACTTAAAACACAACTTTGTACAATGTTATTTAAAGACATTTATTTTAATGCTGACTTAATCATAGATATTTTGAATCTGACTGAAATTTAATTAAAGAAGCAAATATACACTATTAAAATACTATTAGATGTTTTATCAAGATTTTTGTTGAGTAGTAGAAAAATGAAAGGCAAAATATTTTATGAAGTTAATGGAAATATGTCAAAAATCTCCAAATAAAGGAATATGTAATTTTGAAGACATCCATTTAATACTTTATTTTTGTGGAACCAGGGATCAAACTCAGGGCCTAGAACTTGCCACTTGCCAGGCAGGCTCTTGCGCTCCTGAGCTATCTCCCCAGGCCCAGAACACCTTTACTAGAACTCACCTGATTCTGCCTGTCCCACTCCCTAAAGACATGGGGAATACTGTGACTTTGTCTTTTTATATCTATGGCTGAGATGTCTAACTCTATGGATATATGCTGTGGCCAACTGATCACTGTTAAATGATAGGAAATAATAACAAGAAAAATACTTTTTGGCATTTGATTATATATGTTTTTAGTTATTTTGTTAAGCTTGACAACTTGTTTTATTTTTAATTACTACTGAAATTTGAGCAAGCTATTCTGGATGACAAATGTAGTTTAGACTGTTAGATAAGGCAAGGAGAGCAGTTCTACCCAAAGCCATTTGATCTCTCTCAAATTATAATTGAAATTCACAAACAACATGTTGTAAAAGTACATGTTATATAGCCAATAAAATATGACAGATAGTCTTTTCATTGGATATTTCTCTTTATCTTCCTTTATTTCTATATGTATAAATAAAATCCCATAGAAAATCCTTATAGAAGTTTTGATTCTCTTTTAAGCTGCAGTAAACATTGTTAAATACTGTTAATTATGGTTGCCCCTAGTCTTCAGGCAATAACGCGAACCTTCAGAATATTTCATTCTTGTGTTTTCTTTTTAACATATAAATCAGAGGTTCAGTGTACCATAACTAAAATAGTGGATCTTGAAGTTGTATTTCTATTGAAGATAAGTAATTTTTAAGAATCACATTGGCTGGGCTAAAATTAAATTAAAATCTAATATTTATCATTTAATTCATGAGGTTAAACTTCAAAAATATGTAGTTCAATTGGGATTTTATTTTTAATCTTAATCTTAAACTCTAAATAAAACAAAGTCTAATTCATAATTTAAAAAATCAAAAAGTATCAAGGAGACTCCTTGATTATCAATTCAAACATTTTTTGGGTCAACGAGATGTTATGGTTTGTAAGATTTAGCAAGAACTGAGGAACTTTTAGTGAAGTAGGAACTCTAACACAAGATCTGTTTTGCCCACTTGGGCCACATGGCAACCTGACCTTTTATGCACTGCCCTGCCTGCATATTCTTCCACCTTGTTATGTGCTCTTTTTCTACTCCTGAGTTACTGTCACTGAAAAGATTCAACATTCTGTAACTTTTTTTTTTTTTTTTTTTGGTGGTACCAGGACCTTGCAGTTGCCAGGCAAGCACTTATTCCACTGAGCTATCTTCCCAGCCCTAATACTCTGTAACCTTGGAGATAGGCCACATAGATTACACCCTTGTGCCTATGGCCACTTACTGCTACTCTGAGTAAGAAGTAGTTTTGGAAGAGAGTAATGCTGTGTTACTCATCCTCCTTTTACACTACTGAAAAAATGTAGCCTATAATTATGGAATCTATTTCTTCTCTTACTTTTTACACGGAGCCAGAAGCAACAGACCATTATTGCAAGCAGTTAATCATCAGGATCGCTTATAATATAGCTGTGAGGGTTTTCTGGGCAGTAATGAACTAAACTCACTTTTTACTGGTAAAAACAATTTTCACTTATTTTTATGAGACACAAATATGAACACTTTTTAAATAATAAGTCATAATCTTTCTATACGTGATTAATAATATAGCTATCAGAAAACTATATGAGGCTTACGTATAAAGTCAATATACTTTAAAAATGAGAGGATTAATTACTACTGAAAATACACATAGTGTGCTAGCACAATGCCAGCTGCACCACGAAACCACCGTTATGGGCTGTGGAGACTGAGCAGTAGGAGCCACTGTTGAGTGTGGTGTTGGGAGAGGGGTGATCAGAAGAGTCCAAGTCAAAAGCAAAGGGAGAAGACAGCAGGGCTGCAAAGAAAGTTTCAGAGGGAATCTGCTCACAGTACGTGGGTTGGAGAAGGAAGATTATGTGTTTTCAGGTATGTGGAAATGCTCTGTTCCTAGGTGTTCAAGTAGTTGAACCACAGTTTTGGTGGCTCAGCCCTCATCATTAAGAACACTAAATACATTTATTCAACCATACCAATTTTAATAGGTGTGAAGGAGATAATTCCACTTTGACAAGCAGTATGTGTAGTCCTTGAGGACTGCATTGAAACATCATGACAGCAAACTGCTTGGCTTGCTGTATGTGGATTTATCCATAAACAGAGCGAAACAATTTTAGAGGCTGCTACCTCAAATATTTGTTAGATGTACTGTAAGTGATGAAATGGTCAATATATCCTTGATATCTTAATATTTAAATTCTGTTAGACAATAAAATAAATGTATTTTGTCTTTTTGGAAGTCCTTAAACTAATAATAGGAATGAAATGTATGAAATAGCAGTATAAAAAGCAATACATATGGGGAATCTAGAGGTTAGAATTTGTGTACATAATTTTCCTATTAGTGAGGATACATGTGAAATCTAGAGATACTTCTTAAAGAAATAGATTTTAAAATATTGTGTAAATTCTTAGGCACAGAGGAAATAGATGGTCTTATAATGCAGGATTCAAATTCAAGTTGCCTACATTTTTTAAAAGAGAATAAAAATATCTAAACAATATTAGAAATAATACAAAATTTCACTAAGCAAAATGGTAGGAATTCAAGAATGGTGGTTTTATTTCATATTGTTGCCTACAAATTAGTTGTTCAGATTACCAAACATAAGCATGCAAAATTGGTCAATATATATATATATATATATATATATATATATATATATATATATAATATTATGGCCAGCTCAGCCTGCCCTAGGGGTGGGGCTGGCGCAGCTTGTGGTGCCAGCTATTGAACCTTAGTCCCTGCGGTTGCCTAAGCTTTCCTAGGCAGGCACTTTAGACTGCTGAACCATATTGATGGCCCCTTGATCAAAATATTAAAAAGATGAAAAAATTAAGTATTGACTTCTCTTTCAATAGAACACTAGAAATCATCAGAAGTTGCTAGCATTCAGGCTATGAAGAAGGGACCCAGAATGAGGCCACTAGCCTGGGTGGGAGACCTAGACGTGGGAAGCAATGAAAATTCCCTAAGGTGCTGTTTTAATAAATGAAACCAAAATAGCAGTTAAAAATATATAGCATCCTGGATATTCTTTGGCTTCCTTTCTTCAGAAGGGCTGATCTTCCTGACTCAGCCAACAAGCCCCCTTTCTGTCTGTACGCTGGCTGAGTCCTTCCTAGGATGTTGCAGAGGGAGTGGGCATTTTGATGGCCAGAAGCACCGTGAATGAGGCTGGTGATGGCAACAGTAACAGCAACAGGGAGAGGATCAAGTCCAGGGTTGGAGGAGCAAAATTCAGGGGCTCTCCTCCTCATTGTGGGGGACTCAGCTGCTTCGGGGCAGCTGTGTTGTGCCAAGAGTACAGAGGTTCTGCCACATTCTGTACTGACCTTTCTGCTAGACAGCCTAGATCTTTTTAAAAATTTTAATAAAGAAATAACAATGAGACAGTTTCAAAACATGTTAGTAGGACAGCCACAAGAATTAGCACAATGCGTATTGTAGTCTTCATGGTAGTTGTTCAGAGTACAAAATGCAGACATGATAACTTTTCTAAACATTATTGTTACAAATATTTCTATTTCTCCTCACTGAACTAAGAAAAAGTCGTGTAACAGTCCCCTATATTGGCTTCCTAGAGGTGCTATCACAAATGACCGTACATTTTTTTAATTAAAAAATGTTTTTAATTACCATAAATTTTGGCTAAAATAAATTTGTTCTCCCATATTTCTGGACTGATGAAGTACAAAATCAGCATGTAAAGGCCTTCTCCCTAGAAGTGCCTAAGAAGAGAAGTGCTTCTTTTCTGGCTTTGGTGGCTGCAGTTCCAAACCTTCCTTGTGTCTGTGCTTTCTTTTCTTCTCTGTCTCTCCCTTGTGTATCTCTTATAAGGACGCTGGCCACTGGACTTAGGCCTCCCTACAGAAGCCAAGGTGATTTAGTCTCCTGACCCTTAGTTTTATCACATCTACAGATCTTTTTTCCAAACAAAGTCATTTGCACAGTTCTCTAATTGCTTTTGCAGCATATGCACATTCTTTTTTCTAGTTTAGTCTGTTAAATGCTTGATGAATTTCCTGACATACCTGCTTATTTATTTGACCTACTATGTTTTCCTGACCCTGGTTGCCTTCTTTGTCCTTTAACATAATGGCTGGCCCATATTACAGCCCATATATGAAATCAATTGCAATTTTTATGAAAGGTTATTAAACTGAAAAAAATAGAAAATTCTTTAGCTAAAAAACTAAAGATACAAAGACTGTGGGAAGGCTGAGGTCGGGGAGAGTGTGAGATGCCACTCACTGCAGTTCCACTAGGTAAGCATCATAGCTCTGACCAAACACCAGTCACTGAACACCTTAGCCTGCATCCCCATGCTTGATCAGCACCCACTCTGCGCGTGCAGCTGCGCTAACTGGTCCTGACAGTAAGCAGCAGCGCTGCTGAGCCTCGGTAGCAGCAAGTGTTTGGTCAGGACTGCCTCTAATACCATGATGCCAGATCAACCAATCAAGTAACTAATATTTTAGTCAAATTGAGCTTCAACACTGGCTGAGTCAGTCACTTTAAAGCACTTCGATTTAAAAACATACCATGGATTTGCTCTGGCTCATTACTGGAAAGAGCGAGTGACACATCATGATTAAAAGTACTTTAACGTATGTTCACAAAATGTGCCACAGCCATTATTCTTAGTTACTTTGCAATCTCTCTCTCTCTCTCTCTCTCTCTCTCTCTCTCTCTCTCTCTCTCTACACACACACACATACACATACACACATATTCTAAATGCTCAAATATGAACTTGCAATTTTACAAATACTGTGACTATGTATATTTGCTAAGAACATCCTTGTAGGAAACCAATATTCAAAAATGCTAAGGTTGAAACTGCTAGAGCTCGCTTACAGGAGGACTCACAGGTCATTCAATGAGCTTCTTTCCCTGAGTCCACCCCACCAACTGAGCCCGTTGCGTCTATTGCTTTCATACAGCAGGATCTCGTGAAACCATGCCCAACAAGCAATGTATCTTCAAATCACTCTCAAGTTGATTTCATTAATTAAGCTTATGTAAACTTTAGACATTATGCCACACAGGTCACAAGTGATGTGCATGAATTCGGTATGTTTATTCTCTACTTTTTAATATTTATATGCAATCACTATCTTGAATTTATGTAAAGAAAGCGAAAAATACAGCCTAGGGCTGTGAAATACCAAGAGTTACATTTTGCGAGGGGCACCACGATCATTATGTTTTTGTAATGATTAATGATCATAACAGATTAACATATGCCTATGTGCTTAAATGAAGAATATAATATAAAACTGTGGAAGGTCTCCATGTAATTCCAGTGAAGAGCGGTAATTGGGTTCTGAAATTTAAAAAAAAATTCTTACAGGAGAAAAGTCTTCACCAGAAATGAAGTGTAATAAAGACTATCATAAATGAGTGCAATTTAGAGCTTGCAGACTGAAAGTGGTTTCGGTGAGAGGATTCAAGCATCACAAAATACTGCATGTATTTGTGGAGTTGGATAAAACTCTCTCTCATATATATATATATATATATATATATATATATATATATATATATATATTCACAGCTCTTACTATTTAATGCCTACCAATATTCAAATTCATTTCGCTATTAGCAATTCAAGTAAGTATTCAAATTCCAATAATGAAGGAGTCATGAGGAAAAAAGAGAAAGGGACAGCAGAAAAACAGTGGGAATGGACAAGGGAGGGACAGGAGGGAGATGTGACGACTTCTGTCTGCATTGCTGCACTGTTGCTCTTCTAGAAGTCAATGCAGTTATGTACTTCTCCCAGGATTTCCTGCCAACTGCTGCAGTCTCCTGTAGTAAACAAGGACTCCAGTGTGTCTAACTCTGTTCACATGTGCTACTTGTCAACCTTCCTGATTTTCTGTATGTCTCATTGTTAAATTACAATCTATGATTAACAGCAAAATTGGATGTATAGAAATGCATACCTTAACTTTCCTCTGTAATTTCTTTATTGTTAAAGAAAAGAGAAGCAAATATTACTGACAAGAGTTGAGCAGATTGTGATAACTGTGCTCTAGGTGGCTGGAATTCACTCACTTAAGAATGAGAAAATCTGGCAAGTGCAAGATATTTTAGGCAAGTGCAGGGTGTAGGTTCAATATCCAGGACCACATACCACACCGGCCCTGGCCCCAGGCCTGCTGAGCTGACCACTGAGACTGCATGTGGTGGAGCACACCAGTAATTCCAGCACTGGGGAGGCTGAGCCAGGACAATAACTAAGAATCCAAGCTTCATAGAGAGACCCTGCACTGAACAAATTTTTAAAAAGTGTCATTGTGCTAGTGGTAGCCATGAGGAAACTGCTCACAAAATTAAAGCCAGTAGGCAAGAGAGATGACATACGAATCCTGTTTTCTGTGACTCTGACGTCAGCTTCTCTGATGCCAAGCCATCTTCCACAGTCATGTGGAAAACACGCACACTGTGAAAGCTAGAGGAATGAGAATGCATACGTGATATACGGGACTGGTGAGACAGGCATGGACCTCACAAAATGACTGAAGAAAGAGAAGAAATGAAACATGAAACGTGGAGACCCTGTACCAGATATATTTTAAAAAATAAACAAAACATAAAGAATGAAAAAAATCAATGCAAGAACTTATAAGGAAAGTAACAGACAAAAAGCCAAATCAGGAAAGAGAAATATATGCACACATTGCATCAGAGTAGATTTCCTGTTATGTTAGAAAGATAGTCTTTAGAGGGTCAACACGTGTTTCTTTTTAAGGAAAGATCATGTCTATGTCTCATTTTCCCTTATAAAATCTTTGTAGAAGAAGATGTCAGTTTTGATATGTAGGCTTCCCCAGCATTTGCTTGGGCTTTGTTATGGTTTATGTCTAGTTGTTCCCCCAAAGCCTCATGCAGTCAGGGGGTGGGAACTTTTAGAGTTTGAGGTTTGATTCATGATTCCTGGGATTATGTGTTTTAGTACTGATCTAGAGTTTGAGACTTGGTCCATGATCCCTGGGATTATGTGTTTTAGTACTGATGGGATTATGGTCTAAGTATTTCTGGGATTATGGGTGTAACCTAAGGCAGATAGGCTGAGGCAGAGAGCCTGAATGTAATATAAAGAGAGAAACTCATGCTGTTGCTCTGCTGCCCTGATTGGTTGGCTGCCTCTGTCACCATTTTGTTGCTATTCCACCACCATGAACTGGATGCTCTCTGTCCTGTTCCACTCAGCCTTGAGCCAGCTGAATATGGACTGAAACCTCCAGCAACTGTGGGTTAAATAAACCTTTCCTTACTCCATTTTGAGTGTCAGGTATTAGTCTCCACAATGAGTAAAAAGTAACTAAGACAGAATTATTCCATTTTGATAGAATAGTTCAACTTATATCTGTATCCTCTGTACTAGGAACTGGACTGAGAAATTGAACTCTTATGTTAAATGTGTTGGACTGACTAGTTCCTAGCAGTACCATTGGTCAGTTTTCCCTCTGCTAGGCCTCAACAGCAGACACCGTGAACCCGAAGGAAGAAATGCTCAGTGGAGCCCATGGCGTCAGGAGAGTCTGTGGGTGGCTCACACGCACCAAGGCAGGAACAGCAAGTGGAGGGCTATGGCAGAGCAGACCTGCTAAGTCTATGCAGGTAGGAAGCAGATTAGGGGAACAGTGCCAGCCGGACAGGAAGGGTCCAGGGGCTGTATGGGTTCAGCCTTGGAAGTGGACATGGTGGCACACACATGTAATCCCAGCCTTAGGGAGCCGGAAATAGGCGAATCGCTTGGGTATGAGACCCTGTGTCAAAAAACACACATGCATACAAAAAAAAAAAAAAAAAAAAACAAAAACTATCTGTTAGTGTTAACACTTCTTAAAGGTAAACAGTTCCTCTTACAGAATACAAGGTTATGTGATGGCTAAAAAAATTATTTCTTGCCAACTTCCAAAGGAATATATATATATATATATATATATATATATATATATATATATATATGATTTATTTGTTGGATACAGGGTCTCACTATGTAATTCAGATTGTAGGAATCCTCCTGGCCTCAGCCTCCCCAGTGTGTGCTGTGTCTGTTGTTTTGGACCTGGCATGGCATGCAGTGCTGGGTTTTGAACTCAGGTCCTTGTGCTTGACAGGACCACAGAGCTCTCTCTCCATCCATCCAATGAATTTTTTAAAGTCTAACTTTTAAAGTATAACATTAAAAAAAGATCTTTAAAAGAAATATAAACTTCTAGAAGAGTTAGTGTTTCTGTTTCAATATTTAAATCTTTGACCCATTTTGACTGTAGCTTTGTGCAGGGTGATAGACATGGGTCTAGTTTTAGCATTCAGCATGTGAAAGCTAGTTTTTCTAGCACCATTTATTAAAGAGGCTATTTTTCTTCCAGTGAGCCTGTTTGGCCCCTTCATCAACAATAAGGGGGCTGAGTGCTTTTGCAGTTGTGTCTGCATCTTCTAATTTTCCCCACTGAATCTCGGGTCTGTCTCTATGTTAGTACCATGTTGATTTTATCACAGTAGCTATATGGTCTAATTTCAGATGACTTGGCATTTCATTGGATCTGTATAGCAATTTGGGGAGCATGTCCATTTTCACAATGTTGATTCTTCCTATCAAGGAATGTGGAATATTTTTCCATTTTCTCAAATCTTCATCAATCACTTTTCTCAGAGTACCATGAGTTTTACAGTGTAAATCTATTATATCCTTTGTGAGACTGATTCCTCAGTATTTCATTTTTTGAATGTTGTTGTAAAGGTGTGGTTTCCTTAATTTTGCTCTTAGTGTATTCATTCTTTGTGTACAAAAAATGCTACTGATTTTTGTGTGTTGAATTTCCATCCTGCTACATTGCTGACTTTGGTGATTAAATTTATACGACGGTTAGTGGAGTTTTTGGGTTTCTCTATATAGAGTATCATGTCATCTGCAAATAAAGGTAATTTCACTTCTTCTTTTACAATCCTTATTCCTTTTATATTTCTCTCTTGTCTAATTGCTGTAGGTAGTATTTCCAGAACTATATTGAGTAGGATTACAGACAGTAAAAACCCTTGTTTTGTTTCTAATTTTTTTTTCAAGACTGGGGTTCAAACTCATGACCTTGTACTTGCTAAGCAGGCACTTGTGCCACAGAGCTAACTCCCCAGCCCCTTATGTATCACTTTAAAGTGAAACCTTTCAGTCTTTTGTCCATTTAGTGTAGGCAGAAATTGTAAACATGTAGGGGTAGATAGAACAAAAACTAAACTGCATGGAAAATACTTCAAAGAATAAACAACTGGGATCTCATCTTTTTTGAAGATTCTGCACTTCAAAACAAATATCCAACAGACTAAAAATGAAAACAACAAACTGGGAAAAAATTGTAGCTGAATGTCTTCAGACAAAGGCCTTCTCTCTACAACATACAATTTAAAAACAAAAAACAAAAAACAAAAAAAAAATCCCCGAAATTCAAAGACTCAATCAAAATATGGGCATTTGAATATGACTATTCACTTCTTAGAGGGAAAAAAAACACACACAAATTTTAAGTAAATATGAAACAATATTCAATATCATTGTTTATTCGAGAAGTGCAAATTAAAACAATGCTGAGATTCTACTTCACCCCAGAAAGAGTGTCTGACATCAGTAAGTCAGCTATCTCTCTGGCACCAAAAATTTTATGCCACCAATAATATCTTTCAAAGAGATTTAGATAGCAAAACAAAAACCCAAGGAACAGTGGTGGTGGTTACTTTGTAAGTTTATTAAACATGATATGCCTTTAAGTATCTTATTTTCCAGTCATATTTCAGATAAAAAATTGAGAATGATTTTTTTCAGTAAGTATCATAAAGCATTATGCAAGGGATTCAAATAATTATCATTAACAAAGACTAGTTTGAGCATCAGCTAGTCAGAGCAACTATTCTCAGATATAAGCCCAGTTATGCATATATTTTAAGAATACATTGTGCAACAGAGTCATTAATATATTCTGTAGCTATAAATTATCTGGGAGATTTTATGTGAACTTTGAAACCCTAGATCACAGTGTAAAATTATCACACCATATTAAATCGACAAGTTAAAATGCAAATGAATGACAACATATCCCTGGTTGAAAATTCTTGGCCACCAAGGTTATGAAAACAGGCACAGTGTGACTGCCTCATGACACACATCTCTGAGCATTATCATTAGAAATGTTTATGACTGAGTGAAGTATTTAAAAGTATCTCAGTGGACTAAAGAAGAATCAATGGAATAATAATTTAGGGTTCTGGAAGAAAATGGTTACTTTGTTGCATTCTATACTTCACCTGCGGTGCTTGTTATAATAAAAAAAAAAAAAAAATTAAAGAAAACAGCTACATTTGCCTGCCCTATCCTTCGTTTTCTGCTTTTCACTGAAACAAGGATTCTAGGAATGGACTTTCTGCTTTGGCACAGAATAAAACTGTTGAGAGGCAAGCTGTTGATACCTCTGGTATCTAGGACAAGGCCACTGTTTCACTTGGGCAGTGTGCAGCTCAGGAGATGACACGCATTGTCGCTCTGCTCCTGGTTAGCTATTCGTCTGGTCTCAGGTCTCACCTTCCCCTTAAATTCTCCATGAACTTATTCACAGCCTGACTGAATGCATACACGCACTGTAGGTGCTGGGAGTTTCCTTTCTCCCATCAGGAGAGAGGGCTCCACTTGACTTTAGCTTTTGTATATTGATTCCTGTCTTACTCCTGCTGGTCTCCCTCTGAAGTTTCAAGAGTTGTGCAGGATGTGGCACAAAACAAAACAAAAACTACAAAGAAACAAACAGTCCAACAAAACTTGCTAATAAAAGTGCAGAAGAGTGTCAGGTCTGGCCAGGTAACTACATAATGACTCTTCAATAAATTATAATCATGAGAACTATCACTAAATACATTTTTAAACATAAGCTTTCAAATAAAGGGAATATAGCAAAAAATAAAAATCAAGAACCAGCATAATATACGTGTGATTCTCTGGGCTGTAACATAGAGGAAGCAACAGAATTATTTCCCAAAGTTTAGCTTTACCTGATAGAGCTGTGTAACCAGAAAAGGAGTAATAGGGCAGAGAAAAGGCAATATTGTAATGTAATTTTCTGTGGTCACCGCTAGTAATTAAAAGCGAAAATAGAAAATTGCATCTACTGTCATTCTGAATAACACACTAGTGGACTTTATTTCCTTTTATGTAAGTATATTCTCTTTATGAGCTAGAACTTAAATAATTTAATTTTAAAATATTGAAAATAACTTGAATAAGTTACATATTATTATTTTTGTATTATGGTAACAGTTGCCGTTGACTATAGTTTCTGTTGTCTATGACTAACCATTTATGATCACTTTTTTTCTGACAAGAGGCCAAGAACAATTTGGTGCCACTATTTCTGCTAGATCAGTTGCCATTAATGACCTATAAATACAGTGAGATAAGTTACTATTATCTTAAGTGTCAGGATTGTATGAGTCACATTCTCTCTTTCTGCCCTTCATCGTCTCTCACCTCAGTGGAAAAGAATGCCTCAGAACACGGTGTGACAACTCGTATAGCTTGATGGGTTACTTGGTGCACTAGCTAATACAAGGGCAATGGTTCATATTCCATATTGTCCTACAAATGCCCTGGCCAATGCTCCACTCCACATATATTTCTTCACTTGACCTTATGGGGCTGAAATTTTTCCTAAGACATTCACAAGTGACCCCTTTCAAAATTATTACAGACATTTTCATAGCAGGTAACTGAGGGTGATTTTATATTTTCAGAAAATAAAAAGGCCTCACTGTAATTGCAGTCAAGTTGGAAGTTGCTATCTATCTGTACCACAGATGACATTGAAAAGATTTGAGTTTGGACCTGAATCATTTCCATTCTAGTAAATAGATCAACAAACACATTTTGGTGCTTCTGCTTTTCAAGCATGTGTATTACGATGTTTTGTAGGTTGCCTAGCAACTATAAAATAGTGAGATAACAGGAGTGAAGAACCCACTAAAATAAGCAGTGTACTTACAGTGAGATGATTGGGTCAGCCCACAGGTCTTGGAGACTTGCTTCATTCATTGTTAAAATTATGGGCCAATTTTCTAGCAGCGTCCTTACTCATCATGTCCAGCTGTGGGACAGCGCAGAGGAGCATCATCTGCAGATCTTCACACTGCCACTCACAATCTTCCTTCCTAGGCTTTGTAAATATTTCAGTGAACAATTTGCTGCTAAAATAAACAGTGCATGGGAAAGACACAATCATCCTTTTTCAACCCTTTAACATTTTAAAACTTATGGCAGGACTTGGTTCGTGTTTTTGCACTGTTTGGGTTAAGGAATATCTCAATGTTTGAAGTGGGAAGCAACAAATGTCATATGACTTAAGAGACATAACTGAAACTTTTGCCTATATAAATCAAGGAATAAAATATTCTAGCTTCCTTATGGTAATAAAGCTCAGAAAATATAGCCTAATTATAAAAATACATGAATAATGAGTATATATAATATTTATATTATATATACAATACATTTACGTTAAATATATTTAATTACTTTTCATCTTAAAATTGTCCCTGAACTACATTAGGGAAGTTGTACCTAGTCTTTTTTTGTATTTGCATTTATAGTATTATAAGATCAGAATATAAATACTATAAATGGAGTTTGTTTCTGCTTGCCAATGAAAGCTTTCATTTATCCTTCTATTAATCGCTTATTAGTCAGTGTCCTACAGTGATCTGGGCACAAGAAGAAAAAGAAAAAGACCTTTGCATCTCCAATATGATGAAAGTATTCATTTCCCTATATGAAGCAGTTGCCATTAAAGAAGCACACACTCCCCAGTGTGACAACCTGGAAGAAGCCGTCATCTTTCCTGGAGAAACCTGTGGAGACCTTACAGAGGAGCTACACTCTGTTGTGGATATTTAGCAGTAATAACTGGAATTTGGTAGGCAAGGGTGGCTGAGTGTGCTTCTAAGTGAGTGGTGGGCTCAGAAACAGGTGCCTGCCCAGATCAGCCACTGTGACCCAGTATGTCCGCCCCTTAAATTGGGCCCAGTGGAATGAAGACACTACCAAAGAGGTAGATTTAGTCCCATTCATCTTGTAAAACAATTATTTTGGAAAAATAGCTTTAAACAATAGGCATCAAAAATAGTTCTCAGAGACTGGAGAGATCTCTAGGCTTCTATCCAGATAGACTTTCCTGACAACTGTTATTTTTTCGATCACTGTCTACACCAAATGTGATGAATACTTACACAGAATGATTTGTACTTATATAATTTTTGAAACTAGATTTGGAAATAGTTATGACTTATGAAGTGTTATCACTTGTACTGCCACAGCTGTCATGAATTTCATAAAGGTATCTCCCTATAATCTGTTAACTGTCACATTTTACATTTTCAATTTTATGAGCTCTATTTGTAACTAGTTCAAAAAATAGAAAGTTCTGCTTGACATGGCACAGGTTTGTAATCCTAGTGCTCTGAGTAAGGGAGAGAAGCCCAAGATTGAACCCAGTTTGGTCAGTTTAGCAATTTACAGTCTATATATATATATAAAAATCTTTTCAATATGAGGTCCTGAATTCAATCCCTGCTATGAAAGAGAGAGAGAGAGAGAGAGAGAGAGAGAGAGAGAGAGAGAGAGAGAGAGAGAAAGAAAGAAAGGAAGGAAGGAAGGAAGGAAGGAAGGAAGAAAGAAACCAGCAGCATATTTCAGTTGATCAAGATCTGAAAACTTTTATTTGTTTCTCAAAAGTTCCCTGAAATTATGTGAGACTGATTTGTAGAAGCACACATTTAGCAGAGTGAGAATATATAAGAAGCCACAATAGTGTCCCAAAAGTATCTATAAAACAAGTTTGACCTTTTGGGGAGTCAGGTCTCAGCAAGAAATAAATATGATAGTGAACCTGGGAGAGGCTGAGAAGAATGCAATAAAGGGAATTGTAACAGTGTGTCCAGGTAGGAAAACCTTAGAGAAAGTTTTTTGCCTTGGAATAGATAAGAATGGGGCACCAGGCCTAAAGGAGCAGGGGGACTGTGACTTTTATAATTCCCTAGAGAGAGGCTCCTATCAGGCACGGCAACTTTGTTGGAGCCACTTGGACATTTATTTCTAAAATTGCCTCCATTAAGCGAAGATTAACACTGACCTGGTCTACATGGGTGGGTACAAACACCATGCCTTCAAAATATTTGCACTAATTTTTATCTTTTACATTAGGTTTGAGTATGTTCTGTTATCAATTTAGGAATCTACTTGAACTATCTGCATGATCCAAATTGGAAAGTAAGATTCAACTTTTCTGAGATTTTTTTCCTTTCCAGGCTGAGTATTTCATGTACACCAGCAACTCTCTGAGATAGCAGCACTGAGCATTAAAGGTGCCAAGAATCTCCAGAGTAACAGCTCTACCAAACTGAATATATGAAAAATCAAACAGAAAAGATACATATAAGACAAGAGTTGTGAAAGCTATTGACAGCAAAATCAAGTTACACAACTGAAAGCAATTGAGCAGAGTAAAATCAATGCCAACAAATGCCACAAAATACTTCACTTCTGGATTCTGAGTGGCATTACCATTTATTTCTAGGGAGTTACAGGAATGGTGGATCACTGACACACTCCTTTAAGCAGATGAAACCTGAAGCCAGACGGCCAAGGAATGGAGCTATGATCATTAGGAGTAGAGCCGCCAGGGCTATTTCAGGCTCAGCCCTCTACCATGGAAGCCCTTTCATCACTTGATAGCAAACGCTGAAAACATGATATTGGAATATCATAATACATTCTTCTAAAGAAGGCAATTTAGGGAGAAAGTGGGTGGCTTTCCAATGGCAAGCAGAAGCACCAAAGCAACACTTAGGGGGCAAATTTATTTACATCAATAGGCATTGACCAGGATCATTCCCAAAAGCAGACCCCGATCTTTGTTGTTCTCAGACTTACACAGATAACCAAGCACCAAGGAGGTACACAGCCAGCAAAGCTTGTCTGCTGGGGATTGGTTCTTACAATATGCATCATAGTAACCAGGTATGTTTAAGAAACAAAAGTAACAGGAACTGTAACCTGAACTATTAACAGGGCAACTAACAAAATGAACTATCCTGATGTGTGCTGGCTGAGG
Source organism: Myocastor coypus (assembly GCA_004027025.1). Taxonomy (NCBI): domain Eukaryota; kingdom Metazoa; phylum Chordata; class Mammalia; order Rodentia; family Myocastoridae; genus Myocastor; species Myocastor coypus. The sequence goes on from PVJA010018866.1 coordinate 37,387, forward strand.
GCAGGGAGGAGGACATCTTCTGTATAGCTATGTGACTCATATGTACTAGTTGAATCTTGTGTCTGAGGAACAACTGAATATGGTGACTCTTCCTTTTTTTCATAAATATTTTGAGACAATTACATATTTACAGTAATAAGAACTGATACGGAGATGACCTGCACACTTTATAGAAATAGCTTGCTAAACAGTAAAACCATGATTCAGTAAGTGTACCAACCTGGATGCTTCAAGATAAGAGAGGTTCCATTACCACAGGTATCCTTGTGTTACCCTTTTTCATTCTGTTTTTCAAAAACTTAAAAAAATAATGAAAACAAAGAAATACAGAATTTCACTAAACAAGGTGATAGGAATTTAACAATGTTTGTTTTATTGCACGCTGTTGTTTTCAAATTAGTTGTTCTGATTACTGGATATAAGCATGGATATACTGGATTACTGGATATAAGCATGCAAAATTGATCAAAAATAAAAAGAAAAAGTAAACGTTAACTGTTTCTTTCAATAGAACACAAAAAATCAGCAGTACTACCATTGACACTATCCTGTGTATATACAGATAGATGTTTTTTCCTTCCTTCCTTCCTTCCTTCCTTCCTTTTTTCCTTCCTTCCTTCCTTCCTCCCTCCCTCCCTCTCTCCCTCCCTTCCTTCCTTCCTTCCTTTTTTCCTTCCTTCCTTCCTTCCTCCCTCCCTCCCTCCCTCTCTCCCTCCCTCCCTCCCTTCCTTTCTTCCTTCCTTCCTTCCTTCCTTCCTTCCTTCCTTCCTTCTTTCCTCCCTCCCTCCCTCCCTCCTTCCCTCCCTTCCTTCTTTCCTTCCTTCCTTCCTTCCTTCCTTCCTTCTCTTTCTGTTTTTTTCTTTTCTTTTCTCTTTTCTCTCATCACAGTTGTTCCTTGACTTTGAACAGTTTCCTTCTCTTTCACGGTGTCTATTGTGCCTTTCAGATTTTATTTGCTTTTTCAGGTGCTTATAATGAAGAGACAGTATGATCTTTACATGTATGTGTCTGCCTTATTTTACTCATGAATACAGTCTCTATTTGTGACAAGGCAGCCATTTGCCTTTTCACAGCCAGACTTACTTCTGTCTGGTTCATATTTCTCCTTCATCTCTGAAAGCAATTAATCTCTTTTCTAGTTTATAATTTTGTCAATTTATGAATGTCATATAAATGATATGCTACTATATGCATTTTTTTAAAATCTAACTAAAGTTATCTGGAAATTTACCTTGGTGGTTTTATTCTATGGTAGAGCTGTGTCATAGTTTGCTTAAGTATTCACTCACTGAAAGGCATTTCGGTTGCTTCCAAATTTTCTCAGTTGTAATAAAAGCCTCCATCAATATTAATTTATAAGGTTTTATGAGGGCATAGGATTTGTCCTTACTTAAGCAAGTACCAAAGAACATTGATGTTGAATTACATGATAAAATTATGTTTAGATTTTTTTTTTTTTTTTTTTTTTTTTTTTTTTTTTTTTTTTTTTTTTTTTTTTTTTTTTTTTTTTTTTTTTTTTTTTTTACGGTTTTTGTGGTTTTACTGAAGCAGAAATGAACATGTACAGCGGCCGTCTACTCGTTTTCTTCGCTGCGCAGCCTGGCATTGGGATGGGTGACTCGGATGGCTGGCTGGGCTGCTCTTTCCACGATGGCCTTGAGGTTCTTAGAGGAGACGTTGTGCGCGATCTCTGCACAGTAAGACTTGTTGCGCATCAGCAGCACCTCCAGCTCCTTAACACTGTGCACCAGGAACTTCCGGAAGCCACTGGGCAGCATGTGCTTTGTCTTTTTGTTACTTCCATAACCTATGTTGGGCATCAAGATCTGGCCCTTGAACCTTCTCCGCACCCTGTTGTCGATTCCTCTGGGTTTCCGCCAGTTTCGCTTAATTTTGACATATCGGTCAGACTGGTGCCGGATGAAC